>JAPKLW010002557.1:59144-64144 GCA_026898455.1 Plectranthus barbatus
AAAAAATAAAATCTAGACGTGAAGGCGATCCACCAAGTGTCAGCCGGATTCGAAGAATGACGTCGACATCGCCAGATGAGACAAGGCAGCAAACAACTAGTCATAACAACGGATCTTGGACGAAAATCGTCCAAGTGGAATGGCCAAATCGCGAATCGGACTTTAAGACTGGACGAAAATCGTCCAAGTGGAACTTGATGCTGGGGTTGATTAGCACGAGATGACGAGCAGCGACGGGCTGCGACTGTGGCGGCGAGAAGGGGATAGACGAGAGAACTTGATGCTGGGATTGATTGGCACGAGATGACGAGCAGCGACGGGCTGCGACTGTGGCGGCGAGAAGGGGATAGACGAGAGGGGAGAGCCATGGCTGGTGGCCGGACGATGGTGAGGGAGAGGGTGGACGATCATGAGGGAGAGGGTGGACGATCGTGAAGGAGAGGGTGAATTAACAAATTAATTGAACCCTAAAAGAAGCTAAATAAATTAAATCCCAAAAAATTAGGTAACTACCATAATTATCAAATCTACTATAAAATATAATAATATTTACTACCTAAAATGCCCTTTCAAATAAATAAATAAATTTAATGACTGCCACGTGTCATTATTATAACCATCAGATTCAAAAAATTAATGGTTAGATTATAGGTCATTGTTCATTCACAAACACTTAGTTCGGAAATGAACACTACTCTATATATATATATATATATATAAGTTGTTTATGTTTTAAATTTTATTTATATATTTGTATTTCAATTCTAATTTCCTAGATCCGCCCCTGAAAGCAAGTGCATATTATTATAAAACACTATTTTTTGACATTCTCAATTGATTTAGAAATAAAAAGAATCCTATTTAAGTGTTCGAAAAGACTAATCATTATTTGTCTAACAAATATAATATTAAAATAAAAATGTTTTTACATTTATCATATATTTTATTCATTGTTTTTCTTATATAAAGCTATGTATAAATTCATATATTAACAATTTTGTTTTAGTTGAGCTAAAGATCAATTTATTTATCTTCTACCTGTTAGGACCCCAACTTCATATTAGTATCATGTTATTTACTTAAGGCCGAACCTACATAGTTTTATTTTTGGACATTTTTTAAAAGAATTCATACCAATAAAGTTATGTAGACGGTTATATTCAAAAAAAATCTTCCTTTTCTTTTTGACGTGGAACTTAAGTTTGTCATACCCAACGATTCTCCCAGCAATGCAATCACTCAAGCGATGTAATTGCATCAATATCCATTGAGGGTCACTCATTTACAATGGTGGATCTAATTTCTGATGAAGAAAAAAGGGATTGAAAATATAAAAAATAGTTATATGAGGGGGTTGAATATAGATGAGTATAAAATTTTATTTAATTTTACTCAATCATATGTTTTTTTGTTATGTAAAAACTTAATGAAGCACTCTTATAAAAAATTTATGGATTCACCCTGCTCACATGCACACCGAAATCTACCACAAACCCAATCATGCATACCAGAATTGATCACAAACTAAATCCTCAACCTACTTGAAATTGAGCGGTCGTGAGTTCGTTTCACGCATACGACACTAATTTGTACTCCTCCGTCTCAAAACAATTGTCTTGTTTTCCTTTTTCGTCTGTCTCAAACAATTGTCCTCTTTCCTAATATGGAAAGTTAATACACACTCACTAATAAAATATTGATTTCCTCTATCTCTATTCGCATTGATATCTGTGTCATTTCCAAACCAGACAATTATTTTACACTACAAGAAAAATGCGAAACAACAACGGTTAAAAAGTGTTGTCGTAGGGCATTTTGAAGTGTTGTCGTAAGTGGTGTTGTTGTAAGTTGGTACTGAAAGACAACGGTTTTGAAACCGTTGTCGTTTCTAAAAAAGACAACGGGTTTAAAGCTGTTGTCTTTTAAACTGTTGTCTTTTCTCCAACATGAAAAAAAATTAAAATGGAGAAGTGGGGTATCGATCCCAGTACCTCGCGCATGATACACGGGAGCTCAACCATCTAAACTACATACACATATTATATAATTTCTATATCATTTATAATTATAATTATTAATGTATCTTTAATCTAAATCAAATAAATTAGCATATATTTGTTTTGTCATTTTATATTTTATAATTAGTCTAAAAATCGAGGTATTTTTTAAACACTTCATGTATTTTTTTGAATAATCACTTAAAAATATTTAATTCACCTTACATACCCACATGTTTCAAAGGTATTTCAACCTATGATCTTTTGGTTATCGGCAAGATGGTTTTACCACGCACAATTATTATTGTAATAGCTAGAAATATGGATAAAATCGTCTACTCTCTAATGGTATTTTATTTTATATTTAATTATTTTGTTTCCTAAATTTAGTTATTATTTTTAAAAAATAAAAATGAAGTATAAAATAATATAGGGAAAACTATTAAATACACCAAATGTAACGTTTAACTCTTCAAAATATTACAGAGTATTTTTATCAAAATTAAATAAGAATCACTAGAATTTAAAAACAAATTAGAATAACAACACACAAATACAACTGTTGTCTTTTCGATAATAGACAACACGTAAACAACAACACTAGTGTAAAACTGTTGTCTTTTATATAATAGACAACACGTAAACAACAACACTAGTGTAAAACTGTTGTCTTTTAGCGTATTTTTTAGCAACTGTTGTCTTTTCGATAATAGACAACACGTAAACAACAACACTTGTGTAAAACCGTTGTCTTTTAGCGTATTTTTTAGCAACTGTTGTCTTTTCAATAATAGACAACATGTAAACAACAACACTAGTGTAGAACCGTTGTCTTTTAGCGTATTATTTTACTAAAAGACAACACTTTTATTTACAACAACACCTTTTTAGTCTATGACAACACTTTTCAACGAAAAGTGTTGTCTTTTTAGTGTTGTTGTTCAATATTTTTCTTGTAGTGTTAGGACGGATGGAGTAATAAATTAAACCAAAGGTTGTGTTTTTATTTTAAATTAAAGAGAAGCACACGCGTTTTAACGTAGTTCAATTGCAGCAACGCAATCTACATCTACAGAAATGTGGCAAAGAATATTATTGAGAAAGTAATTTTACAATTTGACGAAAAACTCAAGAAGAAGAAGAAATGAGTTGAAAGGAATTCTTAAAGGAAAATTTCAATTTCTGTTGATAACTTCTCCAACGGTAATGCAACCCCTTCTACTTTTTCATCATTTCTTCTTCTTTCAGCTGATGCAGAATTTAACATAAACTATAAAAATTATTGTTTCCCATATTTTTGGGACATTCATAGATTGCATGGCCTCAAGACCACCACTATATGGAGCATTAATTTAGTAATTCTAATATTAGTATAAAAAAAGATTTTACGTAATATAAAGGAAAGATATCACTTTATATCTCTAAATTAAATTTATCCCATTTTTTAAAAACAATAGTTTAGATCCAATCTTTGATCACAAAAACCAGTTGAAAAACCCACACTAACTTGTTTCATTTTGCAAATAATTGTATATCCAAATAAATCAAAACCACGTTAACTAGTTTTGATTCTAGATAAAAATAAAAAAGAAAAAAAGCAATAATTTTGTAAAAGAATAGAAATCAATAGTTTGGTTAAAGAATATATATAGATGCTTGTATGACGTATCAAGTTTGAAAATAAAACCTAAAATATGGTGATCAAGTATTATAAATTGAATATTCTATCTATATATATTAAAAGAGAATATTCATATAACTGTTCCGTACAAATAATAATTTTTGTCCTAAAAAATTCCACCAATATTAATTTTATTTATTTAATATTTTTAGAGTTTTATGTAGTATATATTTATACACAATAAACAATAACAAATCTCAATAAAGTTATATTTATTAAATTTTTAAGAAAATTATATTTTCACTAATTTGTTTTAATTGCCATGTTTAAATATTTAGAGTATAATTTATTTGTTCAATTCGCACTAATATGCAGGTGCAAAACTATTATAATAGTAAGAGTATCCCTTCCGAAACTGTGTGGCAAATATGACGAGGCTAAATTATTCAATTTTTGATATAAAGGTAAAAAAAAAAAGGGTCTTATACAAGTCAATATCTATCTTGAAGTTACCTACAATTGGTGGATTCTTAATGATAATGTTTCTGAGAAATATTATTTTCACTCAATGAATAATGACAATTACATGGAGATTAAATAGATGTGAAGCTAGAGAAAAACTAGGAAAGATAACAATCAAATCTATGCTAAAAATACAAGAGAGAATAAAAAATGATATAGATATGCATGGAAACATATTAGTCAAGATACGAAGATATCTCCTAACACCCCCCCTCAAGCGAGAGTTGATAAAGGATCGACACGTAGCTTGCGTCGAAGAAACTCGCATATGGGACGAGCCAAACTCTTTGTAATTATATCTGCAATCTGGAGATGAGATGGAATGAATTGAGTGACCAATTTTCCAGCAGTCACGAACTCGCGCACGAAATGGAAGTCGATATCAACATGCTTAGCGCACTTGTGGAAGATGGGATCTTGGGTTAAGAACAAGGCACTATTGTTGTCGCATAGGAGACGAGGAGTAGCTGGAAGTTGAACACCAAGCGCATGTAAGAGAGAAGAAATCCAAATCAATTCACTCGTTGTATGAGCTAGAGCACGATACTCAGAATCATAGCTGGAACAGGCAACGGTGGGTTGCTATTTAGCACTCCAAGACACAAGATTACCTCCCAGAAAGATTGAATATCCGTATGTGGAACGTCTAGTGTCGGGGCAGCGAGCCCAATCGGCATCGAAATAAGCAACAACATCAACATGATCATTGTGGGAAAAAGAGATGCTAAAACTGGTTGTGCCCTTTATAGAGCCAATAATTCTTTTAACGGCTTGAATGTGATCATTTGTCGGTGCTTGCAAAAACTGGCTGACAGTATTAACGGCATAAGACAGCTCCAGCTGTGTAATAGTGAGGTACT
>JAPKLW010002557.1:69144-74952 GCA_026898455.1 Plectranthus barbatus
TTTCCTTTGGTCTCCGGCACCCAGATTACCACGAAGGCCACCGTGAATATGCAGACGCCAGCATACATGCCGAAAGTTCCTGCATGTTCACACTCAAGCTCACTCTTGATTTGATGCTTCTTCTTAAATAAAAACAGATAACAAACCTCCACTGCTCCAAGACAGCAGAAGCGGCGCCGTCATCGTAATCACCCACGAGAAAAACCAGTTCAGCAGGGTCGCAACACTTCCAGCTAGCCCTTTTATTTTTATTGGCAGAATCTGCAAGTTTATTATATGCAACCCATCAATTTCTTAATATAAAATAAACAAACTCATAATGATTCACCATAGCCTATATATGCTTTAAACAATATCTATATATATATATATCAGCAAACATAACATGATCAGTAGTTTCTGACAGCATTGCACCAGCAAGTGAGTGTGCAAGTTTCGGGTCCTTCATGTTGAAAGAGTTCTTACAGATGCGTTGCTTCAATGGGAAAACTAGGACAGACTAAACTATGTTCCTCTCAGCATTGCACACTCATCATCCCTATCCCTTCAAAGCACAGGTAGCAACAGCCAAAGAGATACGAAGAAGCTTTCGTTCCTAGCTAGAGCTAAACATGTTTTCAAGACTTATTTCCCAAAATAATTCAATCAACTCAGAGAAGGTTACCTCAGACATTATCAGCCATGGAATCGCTCCCATTCCAAGTGAAAAAGAAATGATGATGAACTGCAAATCACAAACATCAGTTTAAACAAAAGTAAGTTAAAGAGACTCGCTGTAGGAGAAAATCCGGATTTGTACTAGGTGCAGTGTAAGAAGACATACCACCACCCCAACAACTGAGAGGATTCCCAAGATCCCATACAGTGTAGAATCCTCAGGAACGTAGTCCTTTCAAATTTTCAAAATCAATAACATGAATTACATTGTTCTCTAATATCTATTTCTCAGCTTTCGACGAGTAAAAAGTGATGAATCATGAAGTACTGATACCTTTAAGAAGAAAGACACAGCAACCAGTACGAGACTAAGGACCGTTCCAGACGAGGATACCTGAAACAAATACTCAATTGTAAGAGAATGTGTTTACTTCTACAAAGTTATAAAACTCATCAGTGTTTGATTTAACTCACAAGTAACAGAATACGGCGCCCAGTTTTGTCCATCAACCATGTAGCCACTGCAGTAGCAATAACCTGAATAATACCGATACCTACAGTTGCAACGTTGCTTGAGGAGATCCCTGTCAAATTCAAAGAAAAAAAAAAAAGTTGAAACTTATTAAATAATCAAAAAGTAAATACAACAAGATTAAAGAGAGATTGAAATTGATTTTGTTTCTTCCAGAGGCGATGCTTGCTCTTGCTCTTGCACTTGTACAGTTATAAACACAACATACTCAAAATATATAAACTTCAATGGCCTGTCCCCATCTTTCGACGAAGCAATTCTACTTCCACCCACCTGCAGATTCGAATATGTTGTTGGAGTAGAAGATTACAGCATTAATTCCAGATAACTGTTGGAGAACAAGTAACCCAATTCCTATCTGGAAGAGGGAGAAAAAGAAATCATTTAAGTGGAGCAAGTAAAGAATCAACAAGTACAATGTAACCACAGGCAAACATAGCACTGCAAAAATATTGTGCACCATTAAGGGTAACCAATATCTTCTTAGTTTGAGATCTTCGAAGCGCATTGCAGTTCTTCGGCTTGTTGATGCTACAGATCTCTGCAACACCAAAGCACTGGATCATGGTACGTGCATCGTTTGAATATTTTGATTAGATTTCAAGATAAACACAAAATTCTACTTTTTATACCAAGGCTATGTTGATGTGCCCTCCATTTCATGTACTTTGCTAATCAATACAAAAGATTTACCTTGATTTCGTTCACTTCAACAGTAATATCAGTGTCAAATCCCCGAAGTACTTGCAAAGATGCTTCAAAATCGTCCATCATGCCCATTTTAGCCTGATTTCCATTGAGCAGAAAAATGCTTAAAGTCATTTTATCTGTGATGATCATGAACACAAAAGTTTCTTTATAGCCTCACCAACCACCGAGGAGATTCGGGTATGAAGAAGAGTCCAGGTATTAATATCAGACAAGGCAATATTCCTGTACACAAAACGAATGTAGTCAGTATCAGATGCCTAGGTGCAAATTTTCAAATCTTTGATTTTATTTAGCCTAATGCACCATTGATACTATTTGAATAAATTGCATGAAAATGTATAAATGCAGCTGAGATTAGATGAATAAAACAATATCTAGTTTTAATTTGTCAAAAGTGTTGAACATGAAGAGTTAAAAGAAAATCAAAGCAATAATATTAAAACTTCCAGTTCACAAAAAATGAAATAGAATTCAATGATATTCAGTTATTCACTAAACCAGCTAAACACATATTTTACCAATTAAGGGTTCCAACTGCATTACCAAGAACTGCGAGAAATCTCCAACCAACCAAGAGTCCCAGTAGATATGATAGCAAGATTCCAATCGTCACAGAGAGCTACATCATAGAAAAAAGTGAACTTCAATGACTCCTTCACACGTACGAGGTTCTAAGAAAATGACTATTACAAGCAAACCTGGTTCACCGAGCCCAGAGCCCCTCTCATATTTTGAGGTGCTATCTCAGCTATGTATACAGGAACCTGCAACAGATTAAAAGAAACTTAAACTTTTAACAAGTCTACTTTAAGTCTTTAAGATTAAAAAAAGATTCATTTACCGTGTAAGAGATTATTCCCACACCAAAGCCTTCCAACAGCCTTCCCATGTAAAGAAATGAGTAGTCCTACATTAAAATTAGAAAAGAAGTAAGAAATAAAACTGCAAAAAACACCAATATCAACACATAAAAAACAGTGAAGATTTCTCACTCTCGCAAATGAGATGCAGAGCCAGCCAATGATGTTAGGTATGGCAGCTATCATTAAAGACTGCAAGATAACACAACGTATATTAAAGTCTAGCTTATTTGATTCAAAAACAAAACAAGGATAACTCAGATTAGTAACCAAACACGTACCCCCTTTCGTCCAATGTACTCGGAAATCTGACCACTAGCAACTGCCCCAACCATGGCTCCCACATTAGACAATGAACCAAATAAGGAGAACTGTCCAAATGGTCCTTGTTATTGAACAAGATTTATGAAGAGATAAAATCATGTAATAACCAAAAAAATATATATATATGAAATTGCAAACCTGCGAGACTGTGAGGTCGAGATCTTTGGTGATAGCAGACTGTGTTGGTGAAGAGTAACCACACTTAACCACAACAACAACAAAGAAAATTAATATAGCATATGTAAATTTTATTTGACCTATATTTTACTATACATGTTCATAAGAGAAGGAATTATGCTATATGTCCTAACATTTATATTTGGAAGAATGTGAAGAGCTCTAAGTACTACACATAGGAAATCACCCAATAAAAATACTCTCCATATAAATCCCAATACAAAGCTCAGCCAGTTTCCACCGACAGGTATTCTAGGGCCGTAAAGAATTTAGACACACAATTAACAATGGTAAATCCAGCACAAAGAAAAACACTAGTTTCAATTATCTGCCAATAGGTATTCTAGGATCATATTATGGCCAAAAAGGACTTAAAAATGCAATTACCAAAGGTAACTCCAGCGCAAAGCAACACTTTTCTCAACTATCCGGAGTCATAGAATATGTCCAAGGTATACTCAACAAGGACAGTTAATCTCCATCTTCCTCTACTCTCAGTTTAAGCTACAGGTCAACTCAATGTAGCTAATGTACAACAGAATTAGAATATACTTAATGCCCACATAGCATTCAACCAGGCTGAAATCCTCATTGTAGATGGTATTCCATGAAATGTAAATCATGTTACACATTGGTGTGCTTACATTGATACTGATGTAGGAGATGGTGAAGTTGATTAGAAACAGAGACCTAGATTGGTGGATCACTTCTGATTCAGAATCAGATGCCACAGTTTATGAATCTCATAAGCTATATTCACCAAACAGCATTGAACGATCAAACCAAAAATGAATCATAACTCAAACTCCATGACTTCATCATAATCACGCCAATCGTCAATCCTACTAAATCAACTAATTCAGGTTCTTATCCTCGATAAACTCAAAGCCCATTCACTTCATTGCAACTAAGCATCAAGTCAGCGGAAGATCAAAGCAAAAAAAAAAAAAAAAAAAATCAATCTTTCAACTACGAAAAATGAAAATTCTGAAAAGCAGTAAACAGATAAAGGCAGAAAACATTACAGTGAAACCAAACTGGATAGGACCTAACGCCACAATCAAAACGCAAGCCAAAACTGAGATAGAGCTATCTCTGATAGCTTGAGAAGAGCCCATCATACTGGATTGCCTCGAACCCATTCGATACCAACTCCCTGTATGCAGGAACGGCTTCCTCAGATCCGCCCTCCCATCGTCTCCCTCCTCTCTGAAGCTCATTTTTTCGCTTCTACTTCTCGCACTAGAATTCAAGAAAATGAAATCCCAACTTATAACTCTTCTTGACTGTTCAAAGAAATGATCTTTCTTAGGATATATGAAGTAGCAGCCTCAGCCCAGTTGAGGAAGACTCCCAAAAATAGATGTGCTGCGAGATTATTCAGTAATAAAACCCATCAGTCTATGTGAAAGGGGTCGTGTTTGCATCATTCGTTTAGCGTACACAAGATTTTTTATTTTTCAGGGTTATTTTTTAGCTCGTGGCCAGTCTTTTTTTTTTTTTTTAAGACGGTTCAGGCAAATTATTTGTTGGGCTCCATGAATTCTTGCGTAGTTGACAGCTTGATTGGACAAGGAAGATGACAAAACAGTGAGATCACTAAAATCTCTACTGGCCAATTAATTATACAAAAATTTCACATGTTTAATGTAACATCTTGAATCAATTTATGTCATTTACCTTTCGCTGGCTTTCACGTTTTTCCAATTTGAAATTACTCGCTCCGTCCCACCTCAATTGTCCCACTTTCCTTTTTCGTCCGTCCCACCTCAATTGTCCCATTACTTAAAAAGGTAATTTTTTCACACTCAACAATAAAATATTAATTCCACTCAACTTACTTTACACTCATACTCCTTGGTTATTGTGCCAAAAATCACCGGGACAATTCAACCGGGACGGAGGGAGTATATGTTTTTTACTAACAAAGATGTGGAGTCGTCCACGTTTGGATAATTGGATATATGAAAAGTCCAACGCCACGTATTTTTTTTCTTTTTTATTGAATGATTTTTATTATGGAAAATTCTATTTAAATAACTACATAAATTCATCGCTAAATCCGAAAAATGTATGGAGCCCCCAATCTTTCGATAAGAAGAGTGAGCTGGAATGATGTTTTATCAATCACTCCCTACCATGTCAATACAACTTTTAAGCATATAAGAAATTTGAATAATTTAATCGTCGCCGGAAAATGCTGCGGCCTTTGTTGAGATCTCCGGCTACCGGAGACTTCCGAAGGTAGGCATATTTCTCATATCCTATCGCCTTGTGTAGCGGGTTCCCGCCACGAGCTCTTGGGATTGGCCATGACCCATGAGAAAGATATTTAGAATTTTTACAAGAAAATAATGAAATTTAAATCTATTGAAATATTGATCAAATTATGATAATTTACTTTAATTGTTTAAACTGATGATATATACAGATTATGATCTATTTTGAGTTTTTTTAGAGATAGTAAATATCTTGTATATCTTAAATTTTTTTAGGTGACTATTACGTGAGAAAAGTATTTAATGACATAAATAGTTTGTAAAAGTA
>JAPKLW010002558.1:0-14823 GCA_026898455.1 Plectranthus barbatus
AAATTGTGCTAGAAGTGGAACAATTCAGATGGAAGTGGATTACATTGAGATGGAAGTCGAATAAATTCGGATGGAATTGGATTAAAAATATATAAAATCCAGATTTAATTAAAATAAATTTTTATTGAAATTGGGCTGGAAGTCTAGCATTCCAGCAGGAAGTATATAAGATTGAGATGGAATTCGGAAAAATCCGGATGGAATTCGGATTAAAAATATATAAAATACAGATTTAATTAAATTTATTTTTTATTGAAATTAGGCTGGAAGTATAGCAATCCAGCTGGAAGTATATAAAATTGAGATGGAAGTCGGGTATTTGGGATGGAATTCGGATTAAAACTATATAAAATCCAGATTTATTTAAAATATTTTTTTATTGAAATTGGGCTGGAAGTATATTAAATTGAGATGGAACTCGGATATTTCGGATGGAAATCGGACTTCCCAGATGGAATTCGCGTTTACTTCCATCCCTTTTCAATTCCAAATCGAATTAACCTAAAAATTCGTCGTGAAAACACACAAATCCGGCAGGAGTTCGAATAGGCTTCCCTTCGCACGTCTGTTTGAACGACCACCCATCTGCGAACCACCGGCGAACCGAACACCACCCACCGGCGACCGGCGAACTGAACACGAACAACCATCGAAATGTCTGCACAGGTATCATCTTCATTTTAAAAAAACTGATTGGATCGGGCATGTTGATATGAGCATTGTTGTGGTTTGTATTGAATTTGTTCTATTTTTTTTTTGCCTTGAATTGGTTGGTTAATGTTTGTTTCGAATGTGTTGAACCGTGCATATGAATTTAGTCCATTTTTTCCCTGTTTTATATGTTTGAACTGTGTATATGCATATGAACCGTGCGTGCATGTTTTTTTCGCTGTTTTTGTGTTTTATTTTTATTGAATTAGTTAGTTTGGTTTTGATATGCTGCAGGCTGCCTATATTCGATATGAAGTCCATGGAAGTAAACCTAAGACTAATTTATATTATAAATGTAAGGTCTTAGATATCATTAAAAAGACATTATCTGATATAGGACAAGAGGCATTGGTTAATGAGTTTCGGGCAGGGGTTTTTGGACATTGGTTGGATTGGTCGGAAAATGAACTTAGTTCGTCTCTATCATTAATTGAATTATTTAGTCATGAGACTCAGTCAAATAATCCAGAGTTGTTAAGGTTTAGAGTCAGTGGGCAGGATATCATGTTTTCACAGAGTGAATTCGCCCTTATTTCTGGTTTGAATTTTGGAAAGGCCAATATTGATCCTACTGCACGCCATGACTTAGAATCTAGTACTGTTTTTAAAGTCTTTTGCGGTGGTCAAATCCTAAGTAGTAAAGAACTTTTGGATAGGTTTCAATACAAAAAGATTGATAGTACTCACGGTTTATTGTACCTTAGGGTGGCCAATATATTAGCATATTGGTTTTTTGGACTAGGGTATACTGAAAAAAGAAAAATAGAAAAGTGGATGTACATTTTAAGTGAGGATCTTGATAGTTGGAACCGCTTTCCATGGGGTACATATGCATACAAAGCACTGCTCTATTACAAAAAGCATATACCCACTACTCGGATTCAACTTGAGAAAAAAGCCCTTCATCTTCCAGGTCCCTTTTGGGTACTACAGGTATGAAATTGTCACCATCTTTTATCTTCATCTTTGTGATAAATGTTTGTTGAAAATAGTTTAATTTTTTTATATGTTGTTAGGTTTGGGCCTATGAGGTCATTCCTGAGTTGGGGCAGGCATGTGCCCGGTTAGTTAAAGCCAATGCTGAGCCACGTATGCTGAAGTGGCGGTTCAGAAGATCCAGTGTAAAAAACTGGATAGCCTTCTTCTCCCAACCGGTAATAAAATGAAATTTCAGTGTTTTATTTGTTTTGAACGGAAAACTGATTATATTATCTAATATATTTTTAAATTTTGCAGCTCATTGTGTTAACCGCCCTGCCTCCTTTGCCCTCTGAGATGGGTACCCAATATTGGCGATCTGCACAAGGAAATGACAAGATGGGTGTGAGTTATGTGGCTCCGATATCTACACATGCCCTTTTACAAGTTGAAGGGTCAATGATAGAAGATTTCGAAGAGAGTAGCCCTCATCTAGAGATACCAGTACACACTGGGTTTGTTGAAGATTGGAACACCGGTGGTGCAATGGTAGAAGTGGAGATCAATGATTTGACGCACGAGATTGAGGAGGAGGAGGAGGCTGCCACTGAGCAAGCAAATGTGCAGACTGAGGAGCCCATTTTGCATGATGAGCATCCCGATATGGAGACTGGGCATGATTCGGAGCCACCATCACCGGTGCAGAGAAAGAAGAGACGACAGAAACGACAAAGGATACCTAGTTCTTCTTCATCTTCGGGCGGGGAAGAACGTAGGCAAGCGAGGGATCAGAAGATGTTTGGGAGAATCAAACAGTTTGTGCTCGATGACGTGAAACAGTGGGTTTTGAATGAAGTTGTTCCCACTTTCAAGGAGTACATTAAAGAAGTGGTTACATCTTCGTGCCAGCGATCAGATGCTTCGTCCTCTCAACCCCGGTTATCCAGTATTTTGCAACAGCGACAGCCACAGCCATGTTCTGACGCACCACAGGTATATTTTATATACTTTAGCCGTATTTTGCGATTTAATTTACTAATCTTAATTGCAATGCAGACATCTGGAGGTGATGTTGATGATGACGATGAGATGGAGCCCATTGTCCAGTATTTTGGACCTCTTTCTGTGAACAAGGTGCTCAGGCAATCTTACGAAGCATTCCGGCAAGGTCCATCAGATAAGGCCCGCATCTCTCAAACAAGTGGCATGCGGCTGACGAATGCCTTTTTTGCACAACTGGAGGATGCATACACATTCTTAACCGTGCCGCAGATAGAGATGTTTGTTCACGCCCTCTGGTGAGAATTTATTTATTTAAATTCGTTGTTGTATTTATTTAATTAAATAGAACGCTTTATCTAACATGTTTTTACATGCCCGCAGTGTCAAACTGATTTCAGATAACAAGTTTGTCTTATCTGCTTGTAATCCCGATGAAGTTCGCATTCTCACCCCGAAATTCCAGGTTAGAACTTATTTATTTATTTTATTAATTCTTCATGTTATTTACATGTTTCGTTTTTTATATGAAATATAGATTTTATTCAACAAGTCTTATCCGGTAAATTTGGCACCTCGAGCAAAGCCACCGGGTGTTTCGGCAGAATTGCTAGAGTTCATCGAAGGAAAGGATAGTCCATGTTCTCGGCCGTGGTACAGTGCGTCTGTGGTAAGTATTTGTTTAATTAATAATTTGAGCATTCATGTTAAGTTATGATAACAACTTATTTTTTTCCAGTTAATCATGCCGTATAATGTTGGAGAACATTGGTTTACATTGAAAATCGACCTGTCAACTTGGAGTTGTTGGATATATGATGCTACAGTCAAACGACAAAATCAGGTTGGTAGGAGATACAGATGTGAATCAGTACGGCGCATCACAGATCAGCTCCACAAATTTTTGACTGATGGGAAATACTGGGACAAGAGCACGCTTGGTCTGACGCCGTATAAGGAAAAGATGGCGGTGGACTTTGCTCCAGGGTTCGCAGCTTATGATCATCACAGTGAATCAGTTTATGCATGCATGTTCATGGACCAGTTGATTTGTGGGCGACCGAATGTACCTTGGGCCGAAAGGGAAGGATGTCAAGATAGATATAGATTGTATATGGCTCATTGCTTATTTGATTTGTCATATGATGAGTGATGTAGAATTTGTATTAGATATTTTAAATTGTTTATTTAGAAATTCGAATATGTTGGTTTGATTTGTTTTGAATAATTTTTGTTTGAATGTCTCGGTTTTTTGTTTGGTAAATTGTGATGGAATATGATGGTTTATGATGGAATATGATGGTTTTTTGGGTTGGTTAATTGAGTGCGAATAAGTTGGTTGTTCAGTAAATTGAGCCACTTATTCTTGCTTTTTTTTGCATAAATTGGGCGAATTCCATTCAAAATCAGCGAGTTCCATCCCTTTTTGAGTATTTCCATCCCAATTTGGAGTACTTCCATCCCAATTTAGAGTACTAATTTATTACTTATTAATTATTAATTTGGATGGAATTCGACCCAATTGGGTTGGATGTCGCTAATTTTGGGATGGACCTCGGCCGAATTGATTAATAATAGTTTAAATTCGGATGGAATGTTGTAAATTGGGATGGAACTCGTAATGTAACCATAACATGTTTAATTTCAACTATAATGTAACCATCACTTTTTATCCTAAGAATTATGTTATTAATTCGTACATTATAGTTTAATTACAACTATAATGTAACCATAACATGTTATTCCTAAGAATATTGTTATTAATTCGTACATTATAGTTTAATTACAAGTATAATGTAACCATAACATGATATTCCTAGGAATATTGTTATTAATTCGTACATTATAGTTTAATTACAACTATAATGTAACCATAACATGACATTCTTAGGAATATTGTTATTAATTCGTACATTATAGTTTAATTTCAATATTAATGTAACCATAACATGATATTCCTAGGAAAATTGTTATTAATTCGTACATTATAGTTTAATTTCAACTATAATGTAACCATAACATGATATTCTTAGGAATATTGTTATTAATTCGTACATTATAGTTTAATTTCAACATTAATGTAAACAAATTAGCAAGATTTTAACCAAATTGGCATGGAACTCGTCCAATTGGGATGGAATTCATCCCAATTGGGTTGGATGTCGCTAATTTTGGGATGGAACTCGGCCGAATTGATTAATAATAGTTTAAATCCGGATGAAATGTTGTAAATTGGGATGGAACTCGCCCCAATTGCGATGGAACTCGATAAATTGGTGTGGAACTCGGCTAAATAATCTATATTTTGAACAATTTCGTTCATGAATTGTTGTTACTGACATGTCTCATCACTCTTGCATGCCTCTTTTATCTTTTCAGTAAATAAATGCTGAAATATTTCAGATTCACGTGAAAGTGAAACTCTGCAAAGTTTCTCATATAATGCATGTGACTCTTACACTTTTGTCTACCAAACCATTTACTATTCCTTTCTATATAAAGGAATAGTAAGGATGTTATTCATTTACAATTTTATAAAAATTATATTAATTCGCATAGGGATGGAACTCGCCAATATGGGATGGACCTGGGCCGATTTGATATGGAACACGCCATTTTGGGATGGAACTCGCCAAATTTGGATGGAACTCAACGTTTTTGGAATGGAAAACGACAATTTGAGATGGAACTCGCAAATATGGGATGGAATTCGCTATTAAATAACATGATATGTAACTCTGTCAAATTGTATGGAACTCGACAAATTAAAATGGAACTCGGCGAATTGGGATGGAATTTGGCCAAAATTGATCAAAATAATTCACTTGCAAGTCATTGACATATCACATCACTCTGTGCAAATTTAACTTTTCAGTGAATAAATGCACCCATTTATCGACCAAGTAGATTGTTCAAATTCATTCCACTAGTCCCTTCTATTTAAATTCACTTCACTTCATTTCATTCGAAAAACATAACAACTACAAATGACTATTCTCTTGCTCTTTTTAAATTTTTTATTCGAAGCATATATCGCCCTTATTTCTTTTGATTCCAATCAATTAGAAGAGGATTTTTCCTACATCAAACAATCCGGAAGAGGATTTTTCCTACGTCACATGTAGTTAAAATCCTTCATCCGGATTCCTTGACATCTTTCTCCTTTTCCCAAAACCGAAAATAAGGAAAGCCACCAAAAGAGGGTTTCAACCGATCAACCCTTGCTTCTCCGTTACGGGAAAAGAGATGAAAGAGATGAAGGAGACCCAACGGCACTGCTATCTCCTCCCCGGAAGAGGATTTTTCCTACGTCACAAGGAGTAGCGATCACGTTATGGAGATATAACCTCCGCGTCCGCTTCTTCGTTTCTGGAAAAGACATCAAGGTGAAGGAACAAATACAACGTCTCCTTCACTAGCTCGGTGTTTTCTATCAAAATGTGTATCAAATTGTGTAATATTTTAGAAAATTATTAATAAAATTGTGAGTTTGTTTGTAATTTATTGCTTCAAATTTTGTAGCAAATTGTTTTATTATTTACGTAAATTCAATTGGGAGTGTGCTTGAATTTACGATGTTAAACATTTATAATCTTATACAAAACAAAATAATACGAATAGATGGATGTTGCCATGTTGGTCTTCATTAAGTCAATATCATTGGGATGGAACTCGCCAAAATGGGATGGAACTTAACAAATTTCGTATGGAATTCGCCAATTTTGGATGGAACTTCTCAATTTCGAATGTAACTCGCCGATTTTGGATGGAACTCGCCAAAAATTGGGATGGAACTCGCAGATTGCGGATGGAACTCGCTATTTAATTAAACAAATGGAAATCTGTTAAATTGGATGGAACTCGCCGATTGCGGATGGAACTCGCCGATTGTGGATGGAACTCGGCCAAATGATATGGAACTGGCTCAAATTTAATTCACATGCATGCAAACACATGCAATTCGACTTTATTGCGGAGTTGGAATAAATATCACATGTATTTCTGAATTTAATAGTACAAAGCTGCTTGACTATTACTATTGAAAGTCTGCTTTTTATCCTGCCAAAATTCAATTCGACTTTATTCAATTGAATAAAGCCAACATTTGCGGGGTTGGAAGAAATTTCACATGTATTTCTGAATTTAATAGTACAAAGATGCAGGAATATTACTATTATAATTATTCAAACTTACTATTCATGACTGAAAACATTTTGTCGCAAGTGAAACACTCATTCAATTTGAAACACTCTCTCATGCTGTGTAATACTCATTCTCAGAAAACTCTCTCAAAAATCAAACACAATCAAACACGCTTTCTCAAAAAATATGGCAAATTTTCGTTCAATCATTTTGCATTACAATGGTCAATGGGACAATGCATACAACTACATCGGTGGAGAAGAACGAGTTATCATGATATCCACTGATGATATCACGATAGAAGGTCTCCAAAGAAATGTTCAATACATCCTAGATGCTCATGCCATGGTGGGCTCTTACACCCTTTATTATCTAACTGAAACAAGAAGTGGGAGGACGGTTCCTTCAGTGTTGGCTACGGATACACACCTTCAACGGCTTTGTAACATGTTTTGGGAGCCGAAGCTTTATTTAGTGATGAACATGCATACAAATGAAGCTGCTGGAAGCTCTCGTCGACAACCATCTCCGTACAGGCCATACATGGCTTCATTGAGCCCACAGCCGCACAACCCTTATAGTCCAACACCAGAAGAACTACATCGTTTTTCTACAACCATGATGTTTGGAGAAGGAAGCAGTGGAAGTCGAAGTTCTCCCGTCCCCGATTTAAACTACACTGCACCTGAAAAAGATATTGATGATGATGGCAACCATGATGGTGGAGATGATGGTGATGATCATGAAGACGGTGCCAACACACAAAATCCGAATGTAGTTGTCCATTCAGATGATGACGATGAAGCTGAATTCGATACGGAATCATCTGAGGGTGATGAACGCCACAATTACAATGCTTCGTTATTCAATTGCACAATTGAAGATTTCACAGCTTGGGTCCGAGAACAAGGTGGTATAGGTGCCATTGTATCAAGCCTGGTCCCGACTCAGCCTTTACCAGCTGAAACAGTTGATGTCCTAAGTCAACAAATGAACAACTGGTTATTGCCGATAATTCCAGTAGATACATCTGACGTACCTATATCACGAGATGTTCAAGCAGTATTGGACGAGGAATTGCAAAAAGGATCATTGTTTTGGTCTAAAGAAGACTTGTATGTGGCTGTCGGACTTTGGCACATGGAGCATCAAGTTGAGTTTAAAGTGTCGCGATCTACCAAAACTCGGGTGGAATATAGTTGCAGCCGCAGTGATAACTGTTCGTTCATGATTCGAGCCGCTAATTCAGATGGATGTTGGATTGTATACAAATTCTGCTCGAATCATACTTGTGTTACAAGTATGGACAACATCCGAAGCAGAACTATACGCTCGAAGGCTATCTCTGCATATTTTGCACGGAGAATGCGCAGACAAGGATCGATCATGAAACCGCGAGATATAATGGCGGAGCTGCAACATAATTTCGGAATTAAGGTGAGCTACAGCAATGCACTACGAGCTCGAAATGGAGCCATAGCTATGATATATGGTGGCTTAGAGGATTCTTTCAACTTGCTGCCGAAATATTTTTATGTTCTCGAACAACACAATCCCGGCACTATTACCGATCTTAATATCGGCGAAGATGGACGACTACGACAGTTTTTTGTTTGTTTGGGTGTGTCGCGTGCAGCATTCTCAACTTTATTACGGCAAGTGATTGTCGTTGATGCCACACACCTCAAGGGCAGAAATAAAGGTGTGCTATTGGTTGCTGTAACCAAAGACGGCAACGAGCAGATATTTCCTCTGGCAATTGGATTTGCACCGATCGAGAATGATGAGAGCTGGACTTGGTTTATGTCCCGGATCCGGATGGCTTTCAATTCTGATGAGCATTTGCTGATTGTTTCAGATCAACACATCAGCATAGCAAACGCAGTAAGTACGGTTTATCCAGAGGCAACACACGCTTTGTGTTGTTACCATATTCAGAGCAAGTTGACAACCTTCACTGGTCCAATTGTGAGGTTATACCATAAGGCAGCCTATGCTTACCGTCATATAATCTATCAGAAGGCAATGGACCAGATTGCACAATATTGCCCGGCAGCTTACGACAAACTCATGATGCTCGGACCGGCAAAGTGGGCAAGGTCAAAATGCCCAGTTCGCCGATATAGCTTCATGACATCGAATGCAGCCGAAGTATTCAACTCCCGACTGTTAGATGCTAGACGTCTGCCGATCTGTTCCGTTGTCGAGCTATATAGGCACATTGTAGAAAAATGGTTTGACGAAAGGCGTGCTAAGGCGTTTGCAAGAACCGAAGAGTTGACTGAGGAATGCGTGGCCAAAATGACTCCAATGCTGGAGCTCTCACACAAATACTCTGTTGTGGCTATTTCTGATGATCAATTTAAAGTCAGCCTCAAAGATAATACGTGGAAGGTTGATCTCCAAGACAACTTGTGCGACTGTCGTGAATTTCAGCTGGATCTTATTCCATGCTCGCATGCTATTGCTGCAATTCGGTTAGTAAATATATAAATACATCATTCTTTAATTATAATGTTTACTACTTAATCTTTGTTCTTGACACAGCTTCAAGGGTACGAGGATATATGACTACGTTTGGTCATACTACAAGACATCGAATTGGAAAGAAATATATGGAGGGGTCATACACCCACTGCCTCCCAAAGATGAGTGGATTGTATCACCAGAAGCAGAAGCTTGTGTTGTTTTGCCGCCGATTGTGAATCGGCAAGCCGGTCGACCCAGAAATAGTCGTCGTCCTTCGGGAGCAGAGGCGGGACAAACATCAACTTCTAGACGACGAGCTCCAAAGAAATGCAGTATATGTGGATCTACAAGTCACACGAAACGTGGTTGTCCAGAAAGAGTTCCGCCTGATTAATTTGTCTGGTTTTTTGGAAATGTATTGCATAACGTATTGTAATATGTTTGATTTACTTGTATTAAATTGAGGACATGAATTTCCGATTGAATGTGCTTGTGATTCCGCTAATTTATATTTTATGTGCTTAGTATTTCATTTCTAAATACAAACAAATTTTACATGATTTATATTACTTGAGAATCGCAACATGGAATGGAATTTCCAAAAGATCCCACACGACCCTAAATCCTAAAATGGACTTTCATTCCATTTTTGTTGAGTTCCATCTCATTTAAGCGAGTTCCATCTGATTTAATCCGAATTCCATATGAATTTCATACGAAGTCCAACCGATTTTCATACGAATTCCATACAATAAAGCCGAATTCCATACAATAAACCGAATTCCATACGAAATCATTATGGATTTAACCAAGTCCCGAATTCCAGCTAGAATGGCCGACTTCCATCTGAATTGATTTACTTCCAGCCCAATTCAAAGCGAGTTCCATCCCATTTTCAAATCTGAAGTCCGCCCAACTTTTTTTATTACATTTTAAATTCAACCCTAAATGAATAATAATAAAATATTCAAACAGTTGGACTTTTCACACTAATCGACAAAAATGATTGGGAGATTGAGACACTTTTGACAGATAAAGTACACTTTTGCTATTTTGTGAAGTTTTTCATAAGAGGTGTTATTTGGTGGATGTGTTTTATAACTTTTGCTATTTAAAATTATTCCCTCTTAAAAAAAATTCTTCATTTCATTCTTAATTGTTTTATAAATCAAGCTTAATACAAATAAACATGAACAAAAATGATGCTTAATTTTTAATATTTGATGTTTTAATCTCAATCATTGATAATATCAATCAAATAGTTGAGATTCATTCATATTTAACAGAAACTTTAATTTTAATACCTAATAAAAATTACTTCTTCCATCCTATAGAAGTAGTCACATTTTCAATCTTCACATGTCCCATTAGATTAGTTTCATGTTCTAACATGAAAAAAAATTCTCACACATCAATAAAATATTAATTTCATTACATTAATAAATATTGATTAAATGTTCGATCAAAGTGAAACTAATTCGATGGGATGGAGGTAGTATAATTTAATACATACCTAAAGCTACAGGATCAAAACTTTCTAGAAATGACGCATGAGGGGTTGTTTTAAAGCGAGATAGAAAAATAATACTCCATGCGTCCCACTTCAATTGTCCACCTTTCCTTTTTTGTCCGTACAATTTAATTGTCCACTTACTTAAAATAGAAAAATAATACCCACTCACTAATAAAATACTAATTTTTTCTATCCGTGCGTCCCACTTCAATTGTCCACCTTTTTTTTTTTTGTCCGTCCCATTTAATTGTCCACTTACTTAAAATGGAAAAATAATACCCACTCACTAATAAAATACTAATTTTTTCTATCTCTACTCGTATTGATTATTGTATCAAAAGTAAAGTGGATAATTTATATGGGACGGAGGGGAGGGAGTAATAAAATCAAGTCTTGGAAATAAAATGAAACCCTTCCATTGTTGCCCCAATCACTGCAGGAAAGATGGATAGTTTAGAAACTGAATCCTCAGACATGAGTCATCTGTCAAATCTGTACTTGATTTTGAAAATATCCACCACCAATAATATATTCAAAACAAGAGAAAATGAAGTAGGCAGTGGGGTTTAAGTTATATTCAAAACAAGAGAAAATGAAGTAGGCAGTGGGGTTTAAGTTAGAAGATTCATAGTACTCCCTCCGTTCCGGTTGAATTGTTCTAGATTGACCGAGCTCAATGATCAAGAAGTGTGAGTGTTAGGTAAGTCGAGTGGAATTAATATTTTATTATTAAGTGTAAAAAATTGTCTTTTTAAGTAATGGAATAATTGAGGTGGGACGGACGAAAAATAAAAGTAGGACAATTGAGGTGGGACGGAAAGAGTATTAAAAAATTTTCAAAGTGTCGGCGTAGAAAAATTATGAACCCCAATAATGATGTCGGACAATAATCCATTACAAAGAAACTAAGAAAGAAAACTAGTGACATTAAACAAAACCAGATACGACGTCCGATTTCCAAAGGAACTACTATAAGGATATCCTCCCATCCCATCACAATTATCATCATCATCAGCTCATTGAAATAAAGGACCTAACATAGAAAATCCATGCAACGCAGAAAAATAAGTGATGGTGAGAAGCAATTCAGATGATGTAGAACCTTTTCATCTCTCTAGTCATAGTTGGGAGTCTCTTGATGCTTTAGAAGAGTTTAAAGAGTAGACCACCATGAGTGGCGAAGAAGGGAGCAAACACTAGGGACTCCACTGCCATCAGCTTGATAAGGATGTTCAGCGACGGACCTGAAGTGTCCTTGAGAGGGTCTCCGATGGTATCACCAATGACTGCTGCCTTGTGTGGTTCAGATCCCTTCGGCCCCAGAGTTCTTGCATGCTCCGAAGTACCAGCCTAGAATAGAATATATGTCCAGTTTAGCTATACTAGCTACAAGGAAGCTCGTGATGGTGGGATGCTTACCTCAATATACTTCTTTGCGTTGTCCCATGCTCCACCCGTATTGGATGCAGATATTGCAATCTGAAGGATGCGAAATATAAGATGACAGTCAAGAATTAACGAAAATCAATTTGAACACAGAAAGGAGGCCATGCCTGAACACCAGAAACGAGTGAGCCAGCAAGTACACCAGAGAGGGTCTCAACACCGAAAAAGGTCCCAACAATCAGAGGGGTGAGCATGACTAGTGCACCGGGGGGAATCATTTCCTTAATTGACGCATCAGTAGAAATTTTCACACATGTGGCATAATCTGGCTTAGCAAGACCCTCCATGAGACCAGGGATAGTGTTGAACTGCCTACGGACTTCCTCAACCATCTTCAAAGCTGCACTTCCCACACTCTTCATGGTCATGGCAGAGAACCAGTATGGAAGCATAGCTCCAACAAGTAATCCAATGAAAACTTTAGGGGTCAAAACATCAACAGAAGAAATTTCAGCACGGCTCACAAAGGCACCAAAGAGAGCCAATGAGACGAGTGCAGCAGATCCAATGGCAAAACCCTGACAACAAATTTACAATATTATTAACCGTGAGTAAGTGTAGGAATGACATCACTCGAGAGTAAATTGTATACATGACCCCCAGTTATATACCCATCCATACTTTCGTATGGATTCCAATATAGGACATCATAATATATGGTCTCGCTTTCTTGTTCAAAAACACTGATACAACAGGTTTTTAAATGATGCGGAATTCCCTCAGCAAAGCAACAAAACCATTTTGAAATACCTTGCCAATAGCGGCAGTGGTGTTCCCGGCAGCATCTAGGGCATCAGTTCTCTCACGAATCCTGTGGCTCATGCCAGCCATCTCAGCTATACCTCCAGCATTGTCACTGATGGGTCCATAAGCATCAATGGCCAACCCAGTAGCAATTGTGCTTAGCATTCCCAGAGCTGCTACAGCAATACCGTACATTGCAGCGAATGTGAAACTAACAAAAATGCTAATTGCAATAGCAAAAATGGGGATAATAACTGATTTATATCCCAAAGCGAGGCCGAATATAACATTGGTTGCAGCACCAGTTCTGCAGGAATCAGCGACATCTTGGACAGGGCTGCACATAAACATATCATGTATCAAGCAGAAATCAATATAACTAACAAACTGGATGAAAAACATCAATTTTCAAAAGAAAAGATTATTCAAAAACTTCAGAAAAACCAGTAATATTTGCACCTGTAGGCATTGCTGGTGTAGTATTCGGTCACAAATCCAATGATAAGTCCAGCCCAAAGTCCAACACAAACACAAAGGAATAGCTGCCTGTAATGTAATATTGGGTAAGGTGTAATGCATAGCACAAAACTAGCAGACTTTGCTTAGTAAACCAATCCAAGACATTTTCCAAAATGCAGTAATGCACGTAACTGGCAGAAAGTACAAAGTAAATATTTGAGAGTCCCCCAACTACAAACTGCCTAGAAAAATGAAATGCAAATGTTTGCTAGAGAAGAACAAAAATAATGCTTCCGCCACTCATAAAGTACTAAGTAGCAAAGTTTACCAGTTTTTCACATCTTTCTGAACACCAAAATTGAAGATCGTGAATGATGACGGCAAGGAAGTCCAGGTGACAATTGCAACTCCCACGGTCATCAGAATAGTGGATATGATAAGCTGCTTCTTCAATGCCGGTTCAATCTCCTTGACAGCCTTTATCTCAAAAAAGTCAGTAGCAAAGAGAGTGGTAATTAGGCAGACTAGGATACCCATGGAACTAATAAGCAATGGGTAGCACATCCCAGTGAAGTCGTGTGTTATTCCAAAAGATGATATAGAAGCCACGACAAGAGCAGCACAAGATGACTCAGCATATGAACCAAAAAGATCAGACCCCATTCCAGCAATATCTCCAACATTGTCACCAACATTATCAGCAATCACCTGGATAATAAAATGAAAATAAGCAAAAGTCCCTTGCAAAATAGAATGACTAAAAAGATGCATAAGAGGCTTACAGCAGGGTTCCTAGGATCATCTTCAGGAATGTTCCTTTCAACCTTTCCAACAAGATCTGCACCAACATCAGCAGCCTTAGTGTAAATACCGCCACCGACTCTGCCAAACAGAGCCATGGAGGATCCACCAAGACCATATCCAGTGATTGCCTCAAAAAGACCTTCCCAATCATCCCCATAGTAGATCTTGAATAGATTGATTGTGATATATAAAACCAATAGGCCATTTGCAGCAAGCAGGAAACCCATAACTGCACCAGATCTAAAGGCAGTAATGAAAGCTTTCCCAACACCTTTTCTAGCCTCCAATGTTGTCCTTGCATTTGCATAGGTTGCAATTTTCATCCCAAGGAAACCGGAAAGAACAGAGGTGATAGCACCAAGCAAGAAGGAAACTGTACTGAAGATGGCAGTTGCAAGAGCCGGCTTGCAAAGCTTCTCTTTATCATAAGTACAAGGTTGGTGACTTGTGCTGAAACCCTCAACTGAACCCAGGAACAGGAAGATGAGGATTGCAAAGGCAACCATGAAAATCCCCACATATTGATATTCCGTAAATAGGAAAGATGTAGCACCTGTAAAGCCGGAAATAACATTAGTCCAAGCTAAGCATAAAGTGAACTAAACATGTTTCAAATG
>JAPKLW010002558.1:14833-78635 GCA_026898455.1 Plectranthus barbatus
ACATTAGTCCAAGCTAAGCATAAAGTGAACTAAACATGTTTCAAATGGCTAAACAAACTTCTACCCAAATCAATTAAAAAGTTTACATTATACAGAACAATGAATATCACTTGCCATTAAATAAAATACACTAATACAGTAAAATATACGACTTTGATTAGTTATATAAATAAAAGACACTTGGCATTTTTATTCATGTAAGACAGTAGGAAGCCGACCAAGAAGATGAGTGCAGCAATAAGATATTCACACAATCTTCGGAAGATCTAGGTAACATGAAGAATTAAATAAAACAGACGCAATCGCCGAGACATAAATTAAGAAAATAATAAGACCCGCTTCAATTCCTCAGTGCCACCTCATATATAGCAATATAATAAACCACAACACACGAACCGGTGTGCATGAAACCCTAAGCTTTGCATCCGCCGCCGGAAAATTACATTAAAAACAATGCTTCATTCCGAGTATATATAGAAAACGAACATTATAATATTGGGTGTGTATGTGTAAAATATATATTCTGTTTCCTCGGGAAAAAATGGAACGCAGAAGAAAGAAACAGGACAAGTACAAAACACCGCAATCAAAAAGTAAAACGATAACCTCAATCAAACTATATGATCCCTATGTCGGTGATTATACATTTTGATCCAATCTTTCAACCCAAAAATTAACCTTGAATTCTCGAAAATAAAATATATTTTGCTTTTTTCTGAATTCTGATATTTAAAAAGAAAAGAAAAGAAAAAAGAACAATTGGCCATTAGAAAACACTTAACACGGTAAATAATCTAGTAACTTTATCAGCAAATCTGCAAAAAGTGACGGTGAGTTCGAATTCACGATTGCAGCTAAAATAATATCCCTAAAAGGTAAACTTGAATAATAGCCATCGATCCTCAAAAGCCAATAAGCCAAAAAAGAATCATAAAAACCCAACAACCATACCAACTTTAGACTAAAGCCACCGCTCATTTCCTCACTCATCTAAAACCCGCAGTACAATTAAAACTCAACTTCTTTGAGAATATCAATAACCAACAAAGTTCGAACTTCCACCATCCAAATAAACTCATCAACACTCAGCAGCAAAAAAAACAGAGTTCAATCAACAAGCAAGCAAGCAGAAACAACCACAACAAAAAAACAAAATGATTGCAAAACTCAGATCTGGTCGAGTACTACAGAGATCTAAAACAGCTCTAACCCTCAGAAATGGCGTTCTGGATCTCGGAGCACTTCTTAACAACGTTCTGGTCGTTAATGCCTTCCTCCTCCTCAATCAAGTAGTCACCGTATCCATTCTTCCCGTTCTTCGCATGAACGTCTCCACCGCGCTCCGACGAGAGCTTCACTTGCGAGACGAAGTACCACTGAACTAGCGAAAATATGATTCCGACGACGGCGCACACCGGAATCACTATTTCCGTCCCAAGATCCGACAGCAATGCCATTCTCACCGAAACCCTAACTAACTCGCCGGAATAATCCGGGAAAATGAAAATAAACAAAAATGGGAAAAAGTAAACGAAAGGAAGCGGTGAGAATGAGTGAGAGTGAAGGAGATAGTCACGAATTAGGAGGTTTTTGAGCTGGGCGGGTGAAGCATATTTATAGGATTAAAACTCCTTTCTAAAATTCTTGGGATAATGGGTAATGTCACTCTACGTGAAGGTGCACCCTAATTATCAAACTCATTTTCATACGAAAATCAGAAATAAATATTCCTCCAGTCCAGTCCTACCATTATTTCATAACCGTGTCCATTTTTTAAAAAAATATTTTTTTATTTAAATATTGTTTCGTATATCATTTGGATAAGACAAAATCATGAAAATCTTGACATGTCAGCAGCCACGAAGAATTCAAAATCAAATATTGTCGAATTTAGGAAATTTGTCGAAATAAGATTTCACAAATCACAACCACGATTTTACATATTTTATTTTTTAAAAATATCTGCTGAGGTTTTATTAGTGAAAACTGAAAAAGTAAGATTTTTTACATCTCGAAGAAATAAGATTTTTACATTCCCAAAATAAGATGCAGGTATTATCTTAAAATCTCGATATTTGAGTTTTGTAGGAATAATTTGATTGTGTTTGTAAAAATTAGTAAGATTTTGCAAGAATAATGCGAGGTATGTGTTCCGAGTCCGAAGACATATAATGAAACGATAATACTATTAGGTTTTCTTTGAATAATTTTTTCTAGATCATTAATTATTGATGCTAAGGAACACAAATAAGTAAGTAGAAGAAGAGATAAACCAGCAATTGTTAATTTCATTTGAAATATTTGACAAACGCTCTGCAGTAGGGCGTACCATGTTTCTTTTACTAATTAACTTCAACTCGCACGGTAGTAGTAATAATGAGAAAATATATACTCACTCCGTTTCGGATTATATAGTTTAGTTTGATCTTGCACGTTTATAAAAAATTATTTAATATTTAAACAAACTTCCAACATTACCCATTATTTAAAGCATTAATTAACCTCTCATTTTCATAATATTACATTTAAGGAGAATTGTCGATCCAGGACCCAAAAGATGGTTTAATTATCAATTCAGGCCCCGAAAGATGAATTGTCAGGACCCGAAAGATCATACAATTCTCAATCCGGGACCTTATGAGGTCCTGGATTGAGAATTGTATGATCTTTCGGGTCCTGGATTGAGAATTTTTGTGATCTTTCAGGTCCTGAATTGAGAATTAATCTTTCGAGTTCTGAATCGATAATTAAACTATCTTTCGGGTCCTAGATCGATAAAACTCCTACATTTAATATACTCATTTTCCAAAATTATTGAGGGATGTAATGGTAATTGACCATATAAAAACAATACTAAATATAGAATTTGGAATATATAATTGAAACACCCTAAAATAGTAACTCAAACTATATAATCGGAACGGAGGGAGTATTTTTTAACATTAAGAAATAAAATAAATATTAGTCAATAGACATAGATCTAAATCAAATCATGTGATAATAAAACTCCACTTAATATAGAATATAAATATATATAGACCACGTTAATTTTAACAATGTTTTTATAATTGCCAACGGGAAATCAGTCGTAAATTTTCAAACACACGGCAACAATCTTGTTGTACAATAGGACATCACATAAATTCATGAAATGCATGTGAAATTTTATGTTATTTTTTCTTAGGTGCATTTTTTTTTCAAATATTGGGCTAACCCTAATGTACCTCCTAAATTTACAATATTTATCTTCCAAGTAAAATTCTCCAAATGGTTGAATTATGAGGTAAAATTTTCGAAATGGTTAAATCAGTCGTTTTGAATATTAATTTCACGAATAATATAAAGAATATAATTAATATAAATATATTTTATTTGTGATTAATTATGAATGGAAAGGACGTGAGATTATATCATAATAAATAAATAAATAAAAAGCTATTTAGTATTGATGCAATTCAAAAAAATATAAACACCAAACATATGTATATTTAACATTTTAACTTTCTATAAGTTTTAATTAATAATATTGTATTAAAAGTAATATGATAGATATGGGGTTTCATATTTAAAATCATCGGTTAAATCAAAGTATTCAATTTAAGATTTTGTCGAATTAGTTGGTCAAGTCACTTATCTCAAATTCAACCAAGGAAAAATCAGAAAAAGTACCCTAATGTCTTCGTCATATTAGGAAATTTGATAGAAATTTTCTAATATTATTATATTTTGGTGATCAAAATATGTTAAAGTCATCTTAGTTATTTATAGATAGTTTCAGTATAGTCGAAAAATGTAAAGTCCTGTATAGGATCTATATTTGTAAACTGCTACTAATCTGAAGACCAGACTGGTAAAACAGTTTGGAATGTGCAAGGACTCAACAGACAAAGGCTCAAGCCGAACTTGCAAGTTTGGAAGGACACGAGTCTGACTGATAAATTTGGAATTCACCAAGTATGTGTCCAGCAAATATGATCCTAATAAGTACATCAAACTTACCAGTATAGGGACCAAATATATACTGATGGATGTCGTCACCGGCATGGATTTGCAAGTATGACGACATCAACATAAATTTATACGTCCAGGTCCCAACGCAAAGAGACAAGAATAATCATTTGAGGAACATACTAACTACTACAGACTTTAAGGATTGAAAATTCCTTAAAGTTTGCAAGCACGAAACTCCAAGTTTCGATACCTAGGAGAGTCAGTCCAAGATTCCTCAAACTGACAATAATGTTGATCTCACACAAAGATGAACAGTCACTGTCGTCGTCATGAAAAGCGGAGCAGGTGCAGAATATCTAAAAAAGCACCACCTATCCGCCTAGTGCAACAGCCAACAGAGACATCCGATTGGACATCATCCAATATGTCTCTAACGGACATTTAATTCAAACATTCAACCCCACGACTATAAATAACAGAGAATTTAACAGAAGAAGGTTACCGAAATTGTTGCGAACTAGAAACGAATAATTTCTACCAAGCTTACTACTCAACGTTCGAGGCTATTAAAGCTTTATGTGTGTCACTCTAGTGAGCACGAAACTCAGAACCTTAGAGTTCTTGAGTTATCTCTTGATAATCTTTCTCTACAAGAAATATTACAACAGTCAAGTACGACTTGTACTCTGACTCTTACGGGTATTGCAGTGTCGAAGTTTCAGGAAAACTATAAACACCCCATTTCAGTGACGAGGAGGTTGCGTGGTGTGCCCACACTCCAAGGAGTTGAGAAGTGAAGGATACGCAAAAGACCAGGTGAGTAAACTTGTGGACTAAAGGACGAGACATTCTTCAGTAAGCGATAGATCATAGGAGCACATTGTAAATCCAACACTTAGTGAATTTCTAGACTTACATCTGAAGAGTGGACGTAGGACCTTTAGAGTCTGAACCACTATAAAATCATTTGTTATTTAATGTTTTCTTTCATACTGTCAGCTTACTTTCATTTGAAATTCAACACTCAAGTGTTGCAGTATACTCTAAAAAGCTGACTTTAAGCACCTAAACTAAAAGTTTGACAAACAAAGTTGACACGTCACCCTCGGCTTGGATAAGTACAAGCTTACCGAAACAATAAATTTATTTCCATTGTGCATTGTACTCTGATAAAACCGGGACCAACAGGTCAACTATGAAAAACATCCTAAAGTTTATCTATCACTGAATTATACAGCAATGTTTCATTTGCCAATTAAAAATACACTCCACTATGAAAAATACTCTAAAGTTCCTCATGCCACGAATTATACTGTAATGTTTGCTTATGTCAATTAAAAATGTACATCGCTAACAATGTTAAAATTCTGATGAATCATACATTAATTTTAATTCAATATATGCCACATACATATAAAGAAAGAAATGTTACGCATGACTCAAGGCATGATTCATCAAAGTTTTAACACCGTTAACGATTGAGGGTATTTTTAATTGACAAAATCAAATATTATGGCAGAATTATATTATGTGATAGTAGAAACATTTGGGTATTTCATAGTAGATAATATTTTAAATTGATAAAATAAAACATTAAAGTATAATTAAGTGAATGATAGATAATACAATATTTTTTTCATAATTAGCCAATAATTTAGAATATTTTTAATAGTTTTCTCTTTGAGTAAACAACCAAATTAATTCACTTTCATCAACTTCGGTCAAATGTGCACACCTCTTGCTTTACTGGTGTTAAATAGGAATGAATCTTAGTTATTGGATTGATTGCATTAATGGTTGCGATTAAAAATAAAATTTTGAAAAATTAAGCACAATTTTTGTTCGTGCTTAATTGTTTTATTACTCATGCTCAATTGATTAAACATGATTTATAAAGCATGAAATATTGAAGAAAAAAAATTAATATCAACCATTATTTTTTAAAAAAATTGTACATATTCTTTTCTAATTAACATAAATTAAATTTTAGCATGTGATTCACTGCCTATAAATACTATGTGGATTTATAAGTAGTTAGCATAAGAGATTTTTTGTTCTGGAAGTATAACATCTTCTTTTGCTCCATTAATACGGCTAAATAATTGAGATTGACCGCACCCGCACTCTTACCAATCTTAAGAATGGCTATATTTCCAGAATTAATCCTACATATGCTCCAAGAGGTAAATATGACAACACATAAATCCAGTCATTTTGGAGCTAGGAGTACAATTTTTTTGTGTTTGGAATATTGATTTTACAGGCTGATTGAGTTCAATTATTAAAAAAAAAATGGATCGAGTAATAGATTTCAAATTGAAAAAAAAAGACAGAATATTTTTATGTGGATAATCTCGATAGTCGATACCAAACATTGATAAGTTTTACGAAAATTTTAGAATATTAAGACTCTCAAATGTAACTATTAATTGGTGTAAGTGATTCAAAAATTTCTTAAATAAATGAAACTTCAAAAGATGTATGTCTATTTTATGTTAGAGTGATGCATAAGAGATTAGAGATATAATAATGTAAGTGCTGCAAAATTGGGTGGTGGTTTGGGGAAGGGTAAAATCGGGAAAGGGAGAGATGAGAGAAAAGTAACGTAAGTACAACGCATTGTAGTTTGTACATTATAAACTATCCGTTAGCCTTTATTATCCCATAACAGTCGTCCACGTCAGCGTTATCTGTCTTAGGAAACTTTATCCACTCTACTTTTTTTCCTCCTAATTTTCTCTCTTTTACTTTTTACAAAAGATTAAAAAGAAATTCATTTTGCTTTACGTTATAAAACATAGATCACGCACCGTTTCATTTTTTTAATAATTAGTTGTATTAGGGGTGATAAATGCGGGTTCGGGTTATGATCTGATAATAACAAGAGATACGCTAACCTGAACCCGACCCATATATTTTCGCGGGTCAGAAATCTCAACCCGAACTCGACCTGTTTATTTTCGTGTCGACCCAAAATGACCTGTTTAATTATTTTAAAAATTAAAAAATGTGTTAATTAATTTAAAAATTAATAAATTGTGTTAATTATTTTAAAATTTGTGTTAACTATTTAAAAATTTTGGTTTTAGGCTATATTTTATTTATTAAATTTTTATTTAATTATATTTTGTAAATAATAATAATAATTAATATTGTTGGTGGGTCAAATGGTTTCGCGGGTCAACCCGAGATTAACTAGAACCCAACCCAAAAATTAAATGGGTTGGACGGATTGACCCGAAACTGACCTGAAAATTAAATGGGTTGACCCAACCCATTAGGTTCGTGTCGAATTGGAGATTGCCGCCCCTAAGTTGTATGGCTATCAGAATTTTTTTTATGCGATAGCCAATGCTACTCGTAAATAAAGAAAAAGGAATTGAAGATAAAAATGAGGATATGTAGGAGCTAAGGATAAAGAGTATTAAAAAAAAAATTACTTAAGTTGTACTTTTTATTGCATACAATTTAGCAGCGTTCTATCAAATTTTTTTGGATCCAATACTTAATATAAGGGTGTTTTTGAGTGAGAAGTTATTTACGAATGTAGTTTGCTATTGGATTTTGAAGTTACTCATGATACCTTTACTGTCAAAATGCTAAAAATTAAATGAATATATAATTTAAATAATGGAATGGGACAAATTTTGAAATAGAAGTGTGTAACGAACTGTTTTTTTTTTTCTTTGTGTATTTTTAAACATCTTGCTACTATTAGAAGTAGGGGTCTTTACATTATAATATTAAATTTAATATTTATATGTAAGTAAATAATACCACATATAATATATATATATTATTATATTGATTTATATTTAATTTGATTAATTAATTTGAACAATATTTATATATTATTTTATTTTTAATTGGGTATACTATTTAAATAGGTAGTATGTGTTTTGATGCGGTTAAAAAATACAACTTATTAATCATTGACAAAGCACTTAACCACCACGCTCTTGGATAGAGACTTTTATATTATTTTTTCTTGTTATGAATCATTTCACTTCATAATTTAAAATTTTTAATGTTAAATAATTTTCATTATTTGAATCATGTGAAAAAATTTCACAATGTTATTATTGAAAAGTTTTAAGTTTTCGACCTATTACTTCACTCTCCGCCTCTTCAAGATAAACTTTCGTAACTAATAGGGGTGAGCATTCGGTTTTTCGGTTCGGTTTCTGCTTGAAAAAAAACCGAACCGAAAAACCGAAATTTTTATTTTTGTAACCGAACCGAACAGAAAAAAAAACCGAACCGAAATTCTTGTTCGGTTTTTGGTTTTTTACGTCGGTTTTTCGGTTAAACCGAAATATTAATAAAAAAAATAAAAAATCTGAAAAAAAATTAAAAAATGCACATAAAAAAAATTAAAAATAAAATTTCAGCAATTAAAAAAATATGTATATATATATATATATAAATAATATATTAATATTATATATTTATAATATAATTTTGGTTAAATATAGTTAAATATTAAAGTTTAAGCATGGTTAAATATATTAATTTATATATATATAAATAAATAATATATTTATATTATTCATATATATAAAAATAATATATTTATATTATATATATAATTTCGGTTAATTCGGTTCGGAAAAATACAAAACCGAACCGAAACCGAAAACCGAATCGCTTAAAAAATCGTAACCGAACCGAACCGAAAATCGAAATAACCGAAATTTATTCGGTTCGGTTTTCGGTTTTTTGCTCACCCCTATTAACTAATGTATGATAAAGATTCTTTATTACATTTTTATATTTAAATACATGCATTGATACATGCTTTGCGTATATTAAACGTAGATCTCAAACTACTTGATATGTAATTTGATTTACTACTATCACATATATTAAAAATTCATACACTCAATTTTCCTAGTTACTTTTATAATGAATTCAATCAAATTAGGATATCACACTACGGTCGGTGATGACTCTTGTGCTTCATTAATAATAATTTTGATATCTAACCAGTTCTCTCAACAATATTGATTCTTATACGATATTTTTTTTTTGTCATCGATAGTACATACCTCATACTGATTCGTATTAGCATCATACTGATATTTGTGACTTCAAATCAAAATAACTTTCCTATTTGTGTTTCTCAGTATGAAACTATGTTTCCACTTTGACTATTATAACATAATATTATGTTTCAACTCTTCTACTTTCAACTTAACTGATTTAATTTTTTTATTTTTTCACTTTATATTACATGATTGTTAATCTATTTCTTTGATGCACCTTATTCCTTCATTGATTGCACATTTTCGAAATAATTTGTTTAACTATAAAATATATATTCTCAAACTCACATGCATTTTAAAATTTTAAAATTTTCAATGCAATAATAAGAAATACATCTATTCATGTGTAGAGTATATCACAATAATACTATCAAATATTGTTACTTTAATTGATAATTTTTAAGCCGGAGCAAGGACCAACAACCTAACTTAAGAATTAACAACCAAACTTTTTGCAACTATTTACTGCAAAATAAAGTGTGTTATATATTATTTTAATACCTTTACCACATATTAAGCACATTGATTTTAATTTACAATCTCTTCGAATAATATTTTCTTTAATAGGTGGTGAATGACACTTACTCTCGAAATATCTCTCTTCTTTTTTTTTTTTCTTAAACAACATGTAATAATCAATTTCATTTTAATTTATTTTCTCAATATTATACATATATTTAAGTGTGATGTATTACTATTGTTTCTTGTTTTATTTTTATTTTGTAATGTGACATTTTAATAGTTTTGAAATTTTATCATATTTTATAATATAGTGTGATACACTAATATTTTTACAGGAGTAGTCTCACATCTTAAAATTTCACATTTTTAATGTATTTTAGCTATACAGTGATGTACTAAATTATTTCCCATTTTTGTTTCATTTTAAATTATAACTTTATTTTCTAAAATAATCCATTATTTTATTTTATTTTAAAACTATTACAATATTCTATTTTTGTAATCTTTCATTTTATTGTACAACTTTATATTCTAATACATTTTAAATTGTAATGCATTAAATAACAAATTTTATGTTTATTTACAATTGTTTCAGATTTGATTTTAAAATACTCTAACATTACATATAAATATATATAATATAATATTGATTGATAGATAAGTTAAGTAAAATAATTATTTATTTCTATAAGTCTTTATATTATTTTTCTTAAACAATGAAAATAAAATCATACATTTTGAACAAAAACTTGAGAAGATCTTAATTAAAAATAATAATTTAGATAAATTATGAAATATATAATTTATAAAAAAAGTTAAATAGAAACTACTGTATATAATTTACATTTTCATACATTTTTAGTTAATATATTATTACTTCATAATGAATAAGTTTAATTAATAATTCAATTAATAAATTATAAAAATAACTATAATTTTTCCATTGTACTCTTTGATGTTATTTTAATATATATATAGATGGGAAAGAAATAACTAATTCCAAAATTCATGCATATATTTTAGAAGAGATCTAAGGCAATCATATTCAAAATAAAATTGAAACACAAATTAAAGCTTTTTTTCCCAATGTATGCGAATATTATAGTCAAACATGTCATTTAAAAATTTTACTTTACTAGTAATGTAATAATTATATTTATTGTCATTAAGACAAAAATGAATATCTACGAGGTATTTGAAAGTAAATTATTCTGGAATATATATGATAAATATAATTTATACTAAAGAGACTATCATTTCAAAATAATTTTAAAGGAATAAAATATTGTGGTGAGCTGGTTGTCAAAATCTCTACAGTCCACACCTAGATCGCTACCACATCGAAATCCAAGAAATGAGGCATCATATTCTTACCAATTAGATTTATTTCCAAAACATTAATATTAAAATGAGGCATCATAGTGTGAACATTAAAAATGACGACATTTAATTATAATAGATTATACTTAAAAGGTGATCACGAGTTGAGTCGAGTATAGTCAAACTCAAGCTCGACGTGTCAAACTTGTCAAATTTGATTCGGATCGATCGAGCTTGATTTTTTAATTTATTTTAAAAATTTTATTATAATAAATTTAGAAATAAAAATTTAATCTTATTAAGTTCGATGAGGCTTGTGAGTCTAATATGAGCCTAAACTTGACTCATGCTCAATTTAAATCTCAAGTTCGCTAAAGCTCATAAACTTATTGAATTGAGTATTATAAATTTCGAACTCAATAACTACTAAAAAAAATTCAAACTCGAGTTCAATTCAATTAATTAATATCAAGTTTTTCTCAAACCAATCTCAAATAACTTAAAAAATGACCTGACTCATACTCACTCTAATTACACTCCATCACGAAACTAAATGAACAAACAAGGAGTGATTCATAAATCCACCTACTAAAAGGATATAAAAATAAATAGTGGTCAGCATTTAATTATTCCGAATTTTATTGCGTGTTGAAAGGCGTGCAATCCTATCCCACACCGGATAATCCTTCAGTATTCTTATCCCATCTAACATATTTCCAAAAAATGCCGTTTTTACCCTCCAAGTTGCCATATTTTCTTCTGTTCTAACCAACCAACTACACGAGTTTACCAGCTCACTCATCGGCCAATCATTTAATTCCACACCAGTTTCCAATTATAGCGACGCCCACCATTTGTCTACACATAAATTATGACACACTAAAACTTACATTTAATTAACCAAATTATGGGTCTGTAATAATTTATTATCTAATCTGCAATTGACCGTTTAAACCTTAAATTATTTCATTGGTGAAGATAGCGATAGGGTATTATTCATTTAAATGTTACGCTTCATACACACCCTCATCCAATCCAACTAGAGTAGGTGTTGAATCTACATTTGTTTTATTGCATCTCCTCACACATAGATAAAAGGTATTGTTTTCAAATAACAGTTATTAGTAACTTTAGTAAGATATTTTCGAATCGATCACATATTTTTTCTTTGAAATTAAGTACATATTTTAAATGTAAAAGAAGTGTTAATTCTTGTCAAAGATCGCGTTTGAGATGACCAGGGATTCATATTCTCATATAGCATAAAAACATCAATTTTAATCTAAACTATCCGTCCTTTTTCAATTTTAGTATCAACTTTTTATTTTTTCAATTTCATGTTTTAACGATAAAAAATTATTCAAATCTAGGATAAAAGAATTTTTTGACATCGAAAAATTGTCAGGGCAATGCCGGAAAGGCATTCCTGAACTTTGGGGCGCGCTACAGTGGTGGTGGAATAGTTTTCAAAACATTTTACCAAAAATAGCGAAAGACTAACTCAGAAAATAGAAATAAGATTTCAAAAACATTCATTCATTTCATTTTCTATCAAAAGATGCATTTAAAAGGTTTGTAAATAACCAAAGCATAAATAGTTTCGAGCAAGTTCTCAAACTTTACAAAAACCAAGGGAAGAAAAAGTGACAGAGGTGCAGTGCAGCGGTGTGATACGTGTTGGTCCCGGATTATCAGGGTATAACTTGGCAGCGGAAAATGTGTTAATTCGTTTCTTGCGCTCTGCTGGTTACTCAGCTGACTGGGACCTTGTCAGCTGGTAAGTCAACTGGCACTCTGAGTACTCAGCTGACTGGCAACTGGCTCGTCAGCTGGTAGCTCAAGACTTGGAATGTTTTTAGCCTTGTTTGCACAGTTATATCAGTTTTCAGATATACACCAGCACTTGGGTGCTGGGTTTTAAATCAGTATGAAATGCAGAAAGCTGATAAAAGACAAAGGATTTATAGTGGTTCGATCAACTGATCTACGTCCACTCTCCAGTCGTAGCACTGGAAATTCACTAAGAGTAATCGGGTACAAGCGTCCTACGATCTATCTCTAGCTGGTGAATGCCTCGTCCACCAGTTCACTAGATCAGCCGCTCCCGGCCTTGTCCTTCTTCAACTCTGATCAGCTGTTGGAGTGCGAGCACGTCACTTCAACCTCCTTAGCTGACTGCGTGGGTGTTTAGTTCTCCCAAGAACGTGTCTTCTCAATACGGCAAAAAGCCCGTAATAACTCAAGTGCTGGCTGGCACAAGAGCTGCTGTGAACTTCCTCAGAAGAGAAAGAACACCAACGAGATCTGTAACTTACAAGCTGGAAGCTTGAAGTCTCGTGTTTGAATAAATCAACACACGGAAAAGCTTTAAGTAAAGCCTCGAAAGATTTGCTTGCTTGCTTGAGCGTAATAAATTCTGAGTCTTTCGGTAGGTCAAGAGTATTGAATGTTGGGAAGCAAGCTTCTTAAATGTTGGTAGCTCCGACCTATTTATAGACGCAGGATCCCATTCAAATTTCTAGCCGTTTGGACTCATCCGGAAAAGGAATCTGTCGTCGCATGTCCTTCTGACGGCGGCAGGTAGGAATTTCCGGAAAGCGCCATGCTTTTGTCCACTTTATCTGACATTGATCTCTTTATGTCAGAACGGCACTATTCGTCAGTACGAGGAATCGGAACTGGTGTCTTGAACTGATAGACTTTAAGGTATCCTCCCTTAAGTCATACGTTGTCAGTTTATTCCTCAGACGAATCTTCTTTTTGTCTCTAAGACTCTGGGAGAGCGAATCTTGAATTCTGCTGGTAACATCCGACTGGTAGAACATTCTGGTGATCTTGTGCTGGCAGTCTCTGCTGGTGACTTGCATTGACAATCTAAGTCTACCAATTTGTCTGATGTTAACTCTTGGAATCTCCCATGACTGGTGGCTTCACCGCTGGTGAACAGTGTCAGTGAGAACACCTATTCTGCTGGTAAGGTTTGTCAGCTCCCTGCTGATGAAAACCTTCCCAACTGGTGAACAGTGACCAGTCATTAGCTCTTCTCATGTTGATGAACAGTGTCAGCACGAGTCTTGTCAGTCGCTTGCTGGTGAGACTTTTCTCAACTGGTAAGTACATCTCATGCTGGTGAACAGTAGCCAGCATGAGTCTTGATCAGCTGCGACTTACAACTCAAAAGACCTAAACAGGACTTTACATTTGAGATCTAGAGCTATCTAGAGACAACTGACGCTGGTAGGACTTAGGATTTGATCCACCAAAACACCAAACTAGAATCTAAACAAGTAGCTACTGGGGAGAGGAAACTTAGCCAAATTTCCCAACAATACGTGATGGAGATATGCATGTGGAGATGTATATATCAGGATCTGTCTTTAGCTCTCAAAAAGTACTAGTCTTTACACCACCGCATTTCCATCCTCACTGCTAACCTGCGCATTTTAAAAATAATGCAAGGGGCTGAATACTAATGTACCCCGTGGAGACAAGCCCAAAAACATACATTTTAAATATGAATGTTAATGCCACACACACAGATAATCATAGGGTTTTATTGAAAAGAACCGTGTTATCCAAAACATTTTATTTGCTGCAGCTATCTACCATGATATCATATTTGTTTACCGTTTTGTAACCGGAAGCTGGTCTACTTCCAAGTTACGATGAACAACTGGGAATGGACAAACAACTCTACCCACTGTCATCAATATGTGCACAGTGCCTCAGAATCACACAACTTTAAGACAACAATCAATTTACAATCACACCTTTATTTCCTCAAGGTATCAACACGTCAGCTGAACTACTAATAAACAATGTTCATAAGGCTACCTACCTTATAGAAAAATCAAGTAAGACTACCTACCTTACAATTAATGAGTCTTAGCTCAGCACCATCCTAGTTCCGTACTCATTAATTCATTCTCTAAGAAGATATTAATCAACAGAGGTACAAATATGATAACACAAAACAGTTTAGGCATAGACAATCATTTAAAAACAAAAAATTTTCTCACCAATTTAGAAAATTGAGCATAAGCTCGAAAAGTCATTTTTGCTTTTTACTGAAATAGTCCCCACCTGTAATTGCTCACAGACTTAGATGTCCCTGTTAATTGTGCGTTGAGCTATCACAAACCTTTCCTGTGTATCTCCCATCACGTAATAACACAACATAGCATACACTAATTAGGATGGATCGTCTAAGTATAAATCAATCAACTCTAGCTGACGTTATTTGACATAGATCAGGACCTATGACTGACCATCTAAACTGACATCTCCCAATTATCCAACATGCATTCTATTCCCTCGAGACACGCACGTGACTTCAACAAACTCAATCACATAAGTTACCCAAACCATGGTTAATAAACCAACTTAATTAAAGCACATTTAAATTTTAAATGGCTAAACATGCGTTCAACTCCACGTTAATTGAATCAATCAAGATTTGATACTCGAATTCATAATCCAACGCATAAGCATGCTTATAATATGTTTAATTAATTACATATAAACTTAAACATCGAAAACTAATTGATTCGGATCAAGTTCAGACATGAAAAACAAATTAGACACTTTTCATCGATCGACACAAACATGTCGATCGACATTCATATTGTCGATCGACATCCTCATCTCGATCGACTTCTCATACAACTCGACATCCCGACATCGACCGACACACACACACATCGACCGACATACCTACCATGATCGATGGAGCTTTGCGTCGATTGACGCACACATGTCGATCAACATTGGCTGTATCGATCGACATGCATCGTCTTCCTCGGCGAGCACACGATCTACAACCTGTAACTCGTTGTAACTTACGTTTCAAACATGCTCAACCTCAACAAATCATACCAACATGTTCCTAGACATCTAGGGATCACGAACACATGCTCAAACCATTCAAAAACACCCAAACTTGCCGGAAAAATAATAGGGGTCGAAGCTCACCGGAGAATGGGTTTTCAACGGCGGTGACGACGATTCCGACGTCCAATCTCCGAGCTCTTCATACTACAATGATCCCTACAACACAAGAAATACGAATATACAAACCAAATTCATATTCATTGCCGTTAAGTACTAGTTCTATGCTGACATCGAAAGATTATCGATTTACCGATGACTTACCTTCGAACATGATTATCTTCCTCGTCTCTTGATGAAACTGTGTGTTCTCAAGCTCAGTAGATTCCTTGCAACGAGGGCTTTCCACATGTGGTGAGCTTCCGACCGGCGACGAATGGTGGTGGTCGGAAATTTTGCGAAGATGGGGTGGCAGTGATGGTGTTGTGCAGTGATGGAGAGGAAATGGGAAATTAGCTGAAGTGAGAATGAATTTTCTTTCGTCAATAATTTAATCTTTTCCCTATAATCCCACCGCCTTAAACTGATATTCAGCCGCCTATGCTACTTCATAGTCGCCCAAGCTACCTTAATGTGTGGCAATTCTTCGACACGAAGAATTGTCGCGTAATGTCTCCTCCGATTTGACTCGCGTGTATCCTTCCCCGATAATTTAACTTCGTGGATCTCCAAATTGAAATGCATTGTTTCAATTAAATATGCAATTCCACGGAATTACTCCAATTAACGAGCCCAACTCGTTCATGTAATTTTCCAAATTTTCGGAGATAATAATATCACCCAAAATCTCTAAAATCCAATAATTTACAAGTTATCCCTCGGATCTCAGAAAATTAATCCGTTCGTTTCCTATTCTTCCTTATTTTATTTCCAAGCTTTCCCTAGCTCGGTATAAGAAACAGATCTTCCGAGTGCAAGTTATAAATTTAAAAACGATATTATTATTTTAAGACAATAATTCGCCGCACTTGAATTTCCTACTAAAAATGTGACTGCATGATCACTTAGTTTTTCTCAAAACGAACCCGTAGGTATATTGCATATTAGAAATAGACCCTCGTATCACATCGGGTGTCATTTCTTGTTTATAAAATAATATAATATTATTTGAAAAATATAAATATTTATTTATTTGATTAATTAAGCTTTCATTAACTTAATTAAACCCAAGATATTACAGTCATATTAAAAAAATGACACGTTGTAAATCAAATTATGCGGATCCCCGGCATGTCCCATCAGCTTTTCGATGCCTGAAAATTTCTTTGTCCTACGAATAAATAATTTTTGCTATTTCAAACATAAAATTGAGAAAAAAAAATAATTGGTACTATAATTAAAAAAAAACGAATAATTTGAACTAAAATTGATATTTTCGTTAAAATGCTATTTACAAATTTGACAGCCCACCAGTAAATCTAATGGACCTTTCAAGCCCAATTACGGCCGGGCCTTGTTCTATATAACTTAAGTGACATTACATTATGCAACATAAATGAGAGGCCAATTTTAATATTTCTATTTGAGGGGGCTGATTTAATATTTAAACTTCACATATATTTCCAACAGCAATAATAAGGCCTAGTATTCTGTTTTACCGCATAATATAATGATTTTTAAATTTTTATTTTTAACTATATATGTCATCTAAAAGAAGTTTGAACTATGCAAAATATGAGATTGATTATTTTTTCTAATGAAGAAATAGCAAATAGTAGATAATAACTTTTTTTTTAAAGGAAAATATCACTTACTTTTTACATTTAAAAGAATCATCATACACTAGATCCAATAGTATGGAAGTTCGTCGAACTCTTAATAATTTCTTCATAAATAAATCTTCCTTTACGAATTAAATCTCAATGGAAATGCAATCATCTTGTAAAATTTCTTTATTTTGTTAGCAATTATATATGAAGATGCAATGGTTGACACATCTTTTATCTTACAATCAACACTATATTTAACATCATGGTGTTAGAATTGACTAAGTTAATACTATGTTTAACATCTTATAATTAGACTTGACTGACTTAATCTTATCATTCCTTGTATTCGCGTTCTTTATTTTTTGAGAATTCAGTTCATTCTGGGACAAATATTAGTCTTATAAAGGCCTAAAACCAAATAAATTTTATATTTATCGATTCTTTTAAATAGATCTACTTCCTAGTTTCTAGAGATATATGTTAAACTTGTTCCTAACTTTTAGGGATCTGCCTGAATCTTTAACATATCTTTCTTCTAGTCTTAGGAGTTTAGATATTTGTTCAGATATAATATACCAAACGAAGGTGTTGTATATACATTCATCTACGCCTATAAAAAGGGTGTTGGGGTGCAAATTCAAAGTAGATGACTTACATTATTTATCGAGAAATTATTCTACAAGGCGTTCCAAATCTTCCCCATGCTTTCAACTCATGAAATCATTCAAGCCAAAGAAGGATCCTACCTGCAAAGAGTGAATCCAACGGTGGAGGAGTTTTTAGGTTTGAATCGTTAGTTCACAAGTACGAATTTTCATAGTTGTAGTCTATACTTCTATGTAAATTCAAATTTCTTCAAGGGAGTGAACCAATAAGAGATTTGGATATTTATTGTTTCAGTTTTCCTGTGTAAATATTGTTATCATATTAAATTTTGATTTTAGCTGTAAGGCTCTCGCGCAGGGCGGAGCCAGTCCCGGACACGCAGGGGCAGTTGCCCCCACAAACTTAATTTTTTAGGTACATTTTTTAAAAACAATTTAAAATTATGCGACACGACTCTTCAAATTTGATCCAGCCCCACGATCCTTTAAGTCTGTATCCGCCCCAGTAGTATCGCGAGTTTGGAATCTCTAAGCTAGTGAAAATTAATTCTGTGTTTGTTCGACTTTTCTCTGCGTATTAAACTTTGAATGTGTCAAACTACATATAAGTCTAACATTCTGTTTGAAGATTGGAAATTGTGTGGCCTTGGTTTGGGCTACTCAATTGCCAAGCCCAACTTCTTTATTAATCCGAGCCCAGCTTCTTGGTTGTGTTTATGGATCGGATACTCGGGTTGGACTCGCGGTTCGGGTAAGCGGTTAGAGCGGTTTCAACTAACCCTATTTTATATAGTTGTGACCCAGTTTCTTTTCTTATTCGTGAAACCCTAACCCTAATTGTGCGTCTCTCTCTCTCTCTTCTCTGAACAAGCTCTCCATTCTCTCTTCATCTCTGTGCGATCTGAGTGTGATTTTGGTGAGCTGGTGAGTGATTGCGGGCGTCCTAACCCCTATCCATCGTTTCTCTTCCTTTCCTTGGCCGGAGGAAGGCACAGGCTCACAAAGGTGAGTTCTGAGCCAACGCTTTGTCCCTAATCGACGTGGTAAGGCTTGGGTGCACTAGATCGGAAGATCTAGAGACTGGAGGAGTCATTGGCGGTCCAAGCTTGAAGAGCAGACCCGAGTTTGCGCGAGGAACCCTAACGCAATCAGGGTTAGGCCGGAGTCCGACGAGTAACAGGCCAGTGAACGGGTCCTGCATCCCTGATACCCATGAGTGGTATTAGAGCCACATTTGCAGACCCGCAAGCCTGCTCGTTGTTGCACTCGCGTCGTCTGTGCCTCGTAGCACGAGAGGTGGGTCGGGTGCGCCCTATACTTTTCTTTGTGTGTTTACTGGGTGTTACTTGCGCACTTAGATTTAGGTGTTATGTTTCTTTGTGTCTTCCGCTGCTTTCTTGACCGTACATTCGTTTAAACGTGCTTCTCTCTCTGTGATCCTTACTTACTGTTTTTATATTGGTTAATATCCTTCTGTGTTGTTGTCCTAGGATCAAAATCATCATCTCTGTACATTCGTGTAACCTGTTTAGCATATATGTGTACATCTGTCTGCATTTGTCATAATCCTTTCATCATCATGGCATCCAACATGGCTTCTCATGGCATGACACCATTTAATGGCAAATCTGACTTCACTATATGGAAACAGAAAATAGAATGCTTAATGATCCGACAAAAAGTCCTAAGGGCTATAACTGCTGAGTACCTAGACACAGATACACCTGAAAAACGTACAAAAATAGATGATCTTGCTCACTCCATTATAATCTTGAATTTGTCTGACTTGGTGTTAAGGAAAATAGGTAAAGTTAAAATTGTTAAGGAGTTGTGGGATAAATTGGAGTCCCTATTCACTGAAACATCCTTACCTAGTAAAATGTTCCCATTCGAAACCTTCTTTAGGTTCAAACTGGATCTTAATAAAGATATTGACGAGAAACTTGATGTGTTTAACAAACTAATTCAAGACATAGTTAATTGGAGACGAGAATATAGATGAATATGCCCCCATTGCCCTGTTAAATGCTATCTCAGATTCATATAATGATGTAAAATCTGCAATTAAGTATGGCAGAGACTCTGTGAATCTAGAAACAGTTATGAGTGGTCTCAAAAGTAATAAACATGACCTAAAGAGGGGTAGAGCTAGGAACAGGGACAATAACAATGAAATTTTTAATGTCAGGGGTAGGTCTAGGACTAGAAATGACAGAAGCAGGAATAATGATAGCAATAACACTAGAGAAGGAAGAAGATTTCAACCTTATAAAAGAAGCAGGTCAAAATCTAAGTCTAGGAGAAGGAAATGTTATAATTGTGGTGAATATGGTCATTACATTAAACAATGCTCTAAACCTAGAAGGGAAAGGGGTGAGACTAGCAATTCCAATGTCAGTACTGCTAAGGGTGAGAACCTGGGTGATGTGTACATGATTTCTGATTCTGATTGCTTGAACTTTTTGCCCTTTGCCTATGCTTGCACATATAAGTTCTGTGCCACTGAGTGGATAGTTGATTCAAGTTGCACTTATCACATTTAGGGGTGGAAAAAAATACTGAAATACTGATATACCGTATATATCGTATCGAAAAAATATTGAAAATACCGAAATCTTGATATACCATCATTAACGGTACAGTATCATACCGTACCAAAAATTAATGGTACGACAATGGTATGAGTTTTTTAAATTTGGGGTATACCGTCGATATACCGAACCGAATATATAATAATTATTTATTTTATATTTTGAATAAATATAAGAATTATTAATACTAGTATTGATATTAAAAACTAATATATGTATACATATACATATATTATAATATATAATTAATAATTAATAGTATACAATCAGCACACGTTTCAATTATTTTTGTTGAATCCGCCATTTATATATATTACAATATATAATTAATAGTTTAAGACATATAATATATTAACATATTTAATATTCATGTAAAATAGAAAACCTAAACAACTAAACCTAATTATACCACATCTCACATTCAAACAACTGTGGCGCCTCCAAGTCTCCACTCTCCAATCAGGCAACCACCCGACATTCAAAACTCGCGACGACTATGGTTACGACAACGAGAACATGACCATTCTGCGATGGTGAGTCTAAACCTCTCTTTTGCCTTTACTCTCTGTTTGATTCGTTTTTTTCTTCGAATTTGGTTTTCCCAGATAGATCAGACCTAACATTAATTTCCAATTTCAATTCGCAGCTCTAGGTTTGCTTTTTGGGTGCCATCTGTTTAGCTCAACCATCACTTTTGGAAGCCCCTGCGGTTGTTCCTTCAATTGCATATTCCCCATTTGCTAACAACTCTTCGACTGCGTACTCCCCATATGGTAAAACTTAATCTTTTTATTTATTTAAGTGTAATAGTCTACTTAACCAAAAAGGACTTAGATTATTCTCTGATGAGAAGGAACCTAGTATAAGTGCTTGCTTGCGTTTATTTTCCTTTCCATTATGAGATATCTAAATGGCTTTGAATGTCCAGCTCTTGATACTAAATTGTAATTACATTATGTTAATAAAATAAAGTGGAAAATTTTTGCATAATTTATATGCTGGGGTATGTGCTGCTTATAATTATTTTTTCCTTTTCACTTTCTGTCATGTATTTCTGAAGCCTAGTATTTTGTATCTCTGCATTTTATTTGAATAATTTCATGTTAGCATATGCTCTATAATATATGTCATGAATCATTGTGATTTCCTTTTATAATTAAGGTCTACAAAGATGAGTAGGGATTTGATTTATAAAGAAATTAATGAGATTTATAAAACTACATATAAAAATCATAACTTCATAATTTTTTTTTCAGAATGGAATCAGAATCTTCTCATTCATTGCCACATACTATTGAATCTGAAACACATAACATGGTTGATTCTGATACACATGACCAAATCGATGATGGTTGTAGTAAAAAAAAAAGAATAAAAGAAATCTCTACACATAAACCTCTATTAAGTTCTAAAAGGAAGAGTTCATATTGGGAGCATTGTGAAAGGGGAATGATGACAATGAATAATGGGAGCAAGCAACTTATAGGAATATGCAATTAATGCAAAGCTGAGATCCCAGCTGCTACAAGCAGTACTAGTGGGTTAAAAAATCACTTGGTGAAAAGATGCCAATTAAGCTTATTATATGAACAAAATGGTGAAAAAGGTTAAACTGTATGAACCAATGACGTTATGGGGCAAATAAATCATATGATTGCTCATACTTTTAATAAAAAACGGTGTGAGATAAAAATCACAGAGTATGTGATTATAGATGAAATTTTATTTTGGGTTGTTGAAGGAAGGGGGTTTGTTAATCTTGTTCATGAATTGCAACCAAGATTTAGAATTCCTGATAGATAGAAAGTTGCAAGTATGATTTATGCTTTGTATTTGGCTGAGAAAACTAAAATACAAAGTATAATTAGTAGCCAAAGGGTCAGTATCACAACTGATACTTGGACATCCATTCAAAACATAAATTATATGGTTGTAACAACTCATTTTTTGGATAGTGATTGGAAGTTGCACAAAAGAATAATTAACCTTACAACAACCACTAGTCATGTTGGTGAAGAAATTGACAAAATGATAGAGGTTTGTTTGAGAGAGTGGAGGATTGAAAAAGTCTTTTCAATAGTAGTAGAAAATGCATCTTCTAATAATACTGCTATTGATTATTTGAAAGAAGAATGAAGATTGAAAAAATATTATTGTTTGATGGGAAATACTTGCATTTGAGGTGTGCTTGCCATATACTTAACTTAATTGTTAAGGGTGGTCCGAAAGAGCTTAGTATTTCAATTATGGCCATAAGAAATGTAGTTGTGTTTATCCACTCTTTCTCTTCTAGGTTGAGCAAATTAAGAGAGTTTGCCGTACTAGAAAAATTTTCTAGTATGTCAACGATGCCCATGGATGTCAAAACCAGGTGGAAAGCAATTTATAAAATGCTTGAAGTTGCATTAAAATATAGAAGGGTGTTTGAAAGGATGACTGAAGAATGAATACCTTTTATGAAGTGTTTTCAAGAAAAAGATGTTATCAAAGGTAAGAAAATTGTAGGGCCTCCAATCGCACAAGATTGGGAGAATGCACAAGCATTTGTTCACTTTTTGAAGAAGTTCTATGATGCAACTTTAGAGTTAAGTGCATCAAAGACTCCTACTTCCCAATTGGATTGGGAGAATGCACACACATTTGTTCACTTTTTGAAGAAGTTCTATGATGCAACTTTAGAGTTAAGTGCATTAAAGACTCCTACTTCCCAATTGATTTATCAATCAATGATTGCTCTACAAGTTGTGATTGAGGAAAGGAGCAAGTTTGATTCTGACCCAATTCTTAGAAAGGTTGCAAATGTAATGAAGGAGAAATCTGAAAAGTATTGGGGGGATTGGAATAAGATTAATCATTTAATTTTTATAGGCAATGTCTTGGATCCAAGAAATAAGACTCAATAGCTCAAAGTTAGTCTCAAGAACTCCTGAAAAGGCTAAAGAGATGACTGATCAAGTTAAGAAAAATGTAGTAATTTTGTGGATGGAATACAAAGGAGTTAATGATAGTTTGACCATTGGAAGACGAAATTCTCAAACGGATTGTGCTAATGAAGATGATACTAATAGTGAAGGTGGTCTTTATGATGAGTTGTTCAATGATGTGGAAGCACAAAAGGAAGAAGAACAACTTCAAGAGATATATAATGAAGTAGATAAGTACTTTCCTGATGATATTGAAAAACGATCCAATTCATTTTTCAATATTTTGTAGTGGTGGAAAGGAAGTAAAGCTAGATAACCCAGTTCTTTCATTGTTTGCCAAAGACATATTTGCAATTCCGAGCTCAACAACTTTTAGTAAGTCTGCCTTTAGCTTGGGCAAAAGAATTGTGGATCATTTTAGAAGTAATTTGAGCCCGAAAATGGTGGAAGCTTTAATGTGCACTAATGATTGGCTTAAAGCAGAGGGCTTCAACTTTTATAAAGATCCAACTGATGATGAGCTTGAGTTTTACAAGGAAATGGAAGAAATTGAGAAGAGTAAGTTTTTTTTTTTGTGTTTAAGTTTAAATTTATGTATATTAAAATTATTATATTTGACAATTTCTAATGATTTTTTACAGATACGGATGCTTCTCAAATTTTTTCCCCATCCTCCTCTATAACTACTTTGGCGTGACTTGAAGTAATATTCTATTTTATTTTTAGTTATTTATTTTTATGTTTGTAAATATTAAATAAATTGTGATTTTCAGATATTGGACTTGCAACATGAAGATGCATGCACATGTACTTTTATGTTTGGACAATCTAAGGTTTGAATTAAAATTATATTTATTTGAAGATATTTTTTTATGATTGTAAATCTAAATTAAGTTTTAATTTTGCAGGTTTTTGGAGATGTTCGAATTTAAATAAATCAGTGGCTTGCATGCAACCTTTTATATTTTGGACAATCTCATGATAATTGTATTGTTTTTATTAGTATTTCATGATATGTGAAAGTTGGAGTTTAATTATTAGATGTGGATGTGGTTGTGAATGTTGGAGTTTAATGTTGGATTTTGGATGTTGGATTTTATTATTTTCTTGATATGTGGATGTTGGATTCTAATTGTTGAATGTAGATTTTAATGAATAGATGCATTATTTTGTTCAAGATTATTTATTGAAATGCATAGATTTTAAATAAATATTTTTTCTACGGTACGGTATATCATAAATATTGGAATACACCGTAAGATTTCGGTACGATACGGTATACCAAAATATTGGTATATTTTTATATCTTACCAAATTTTTGATATATCGAAGTTCAGTATACCATAAGTTTTGGTATGGTATCGGTTTGAAAATTTTCATGTAGTGACTTTCGGTACGATAATTTTTTTTCGGTATACCGTACCGGTTCAACCCTAATCACATTACACCTCACAAAGAACACTTTACATGTTTAAAATCTATTGAAAAAGGCTATATCTTACTTGCTGATGAGAAGAAGTGTAGAGTAGAATGAATAGGTGATATTAAACTTAAATTTGTTGATGGGTGCACATATACTCTAAGGAATGTAAGATATGTGTCAGATCTGTGCTTTAATTTGCTGTCTTGCTCTGCATTAGAAGATGGGTTACAAGGTAGGTGGGGAAGAGGGATTATGAAAATCATGCAAGGATCTTTAGTAATTTTTAAAGCTGAAAAGAGAAATAACCTGTACGTGTGCATAACTGAGCCTGATTCTTATGTGAATACATGAATGTTTATGATAATGATGTTTCTAATCTCTAGCATAGAAGACATGAGTAATAAGGGTCTAGAAATACTAAAGAAAGATGGTGTGTTTGGTTCTGATAATGTAAATGCTTTACCTTTCTGTGAACATTGCATATTAGGTAAGCAAAGTATAGTTTCTTTCCTTGCACACACCCCACCTAATTCCCCTAAAAGTTCATCTATACTAGAGTATCTTTATGCTGATGTTTGGGGGCCTTCTAGTGAGCCCACTAGGGGTGAAAAGAGATACTTCTTGTCTGTTATAGATGACCTTTCAAGAAAAGTTTGGGTATTCTTAATGAGTTATAAATAAGAGGTATTCAATGTGTTTAAAAACTGGAAACTCTTATAGAAAACCAAGCTGGTAAGAAAATTAAGACCCTTAGAACATATAATGGGCTAGAATTCTGTAATAATCAAATGGATGACTTGTGTGAGGTTAATGGGATAAAAAGACATAGGACAATTCCCTATCCCCTCAGCAAAATGGAGTTACTGAGAGGATGAATATGACCATTTTAGAAAGAGTGAGATGTATGATGTCAATAAGTGGTTTGGATAAATCCTTCTGGGGTGAAGTAGTCATGACGACCACTTATCTAATAAAAAAAATCTCATTCTGTCCCTTTAAGAGGTAAGTGTCTTGAATCAGTCTTTTACAATAAACCTTTAGACCTGTCAAACCTAAGGGTCTTTGGCTGTGCTGCCTATATGATGGAGATCCCGATGGGCTGAAAGAAGAAGTTTAATTGAAGAAATTCGAGTTGATTTAATTTAGCTGTTTTTAATTATTTTCGAGTTTTTGCTTTATTTCCTTCTAGATATATTAGGATTTTCATTAATCTTTTATATAGATTTTATTTCCTAATTTTATTAGGATTTGATTTCCTTATCAGATTAGGATTTGATTTCCTTATGAAATTAGGATTTGATTTCCTTATTAGATTAAGATTTGATTTCCTTATTAGGATTTGAGTTTGCCTATATATAGGCCTTGTTATCGAACAAATAATTTAGTTTTCAGTTCAATAATAATTTTGTGAGTTATTTCTCCAATTCTGAAAACTCATGAATTTCTGAGGATTGCCTTGAAATTAAAAATTGACTTATCAACCGGACTTTCACATCCGTTTGTGGTGTCTTCGACTATATCCTTTGTTGTTGGATCAATCCGCTTTTTGGGTCGTAGGAGAATTTATTCTGGACTACGGTACTTGAAGGTTTTCGAATCCAAAGGTGTTGGATCTTTCCATTGTATCCATTTCATCAGTTCTGCATTGATAGTTCTTCAGTTTCTTGGGGCGTATATGAGATTTTTCTGGAATACATTATTTGAAGGGTCGATAATTTTTCAGCTTCTTGGGGTGTATCTGAGATTCGTCTGGAATACGTTATATGAATGGTCGAATTAGAAGTGTTGGACTTCCATCCTATCGTCGTTTTTTTGTTCCGATTCTGTTTGTTTGCTTCCGCGTCGCATCCGAGTCATTTCTGTTGAGTTCTTGGGCTGCGATCTAAACTTTCCCGGTGAAGATCGTATCACTATATCCATCAAAAGGATGACAAATTGGACCCTAGAGCTAGGAAGTGTGTCTTTCTGGGATATCCTGAAGGAACTAAAGATACAGGGTCTGGGATATAGATGATCTAGATTATAAAGTCACAATTAGCAGAGATATAACTTTTAATGAGTTTGATTTCCCTTGCTCTACTAGTTCTCTGCTTCCTACGATGCATGAGGATACTTCTAGTGAGATGGAGCCTCCTAAGTTAGACAATAATGACATTCAAGGGAAAGATGATCAACATAATGCAATTGAGTGTTTACCATCTAAAAATATTGATTATATTGACTATCATGATTGTTCTAATCAAGGTGGAGTTTCTAATCCTACCTATAAATCCCTGCTTGATAACTTGTCTGATTATAAGCTCGTTGGAGATAGGCCAAGGAGGCAGGTCACTGCTAATAGGAAATTTGAATGAATATAAATTGACTATGCAGGCTTTGAATGTTTTTGAAGAATTAAATGGTGATGAACCAAAAACATATAAGCAAGCTATTCAGTCCCTTAATAAAAAATGTGGCAGGTTACTATGTAAGAAGAAATTAATAGCATGAAAACAAGACCTGGACCTTAGTTCCCTAGAACTATTAATTTCTCTATTGTTGATTGCAAATGGTTGTATAAGGTCAAACATGATGGAAAATCTATAAGATATCAGGCTAGGTTACTTGCAAAAGGATTTACCCAAAAGGAAGACATAGATTACTCTGAAATTTTTGCTCTTATTGTCAAGTTCACCACTGTTAGAATAATACTTGCATTAGTTGCTCATTTATATTGGGAACTTGTCAAATGGATGTTACCACTGCCTTCTTGTATGGTGATCTTGATGTATGCATTTACATGAAACAACTTGAGGGCTTCTGTATCTGAAACACCCTGACTATGTATATCTGTTAAAAATGCCTTGTATGGATTAAAACAATCTCCTAGGCAGTGGAATATCAAATTTGATACTGTGATGAAATCTTTGAAATTTGAAAGAAGTATTCAGACCACTGCTTGTATTTCAAAGTTGAAAACAACATGCCTACTTTCTTACTTCTCTATGTTGATGATATGCTAATTGTTAGTCCAAGCATGAACTCTATGAGACATGTACACGATCATTGAAGTAAGCATTTCAAGATGAAAGATTTAGGCAATGGTAGGAGAATACTTGGTATGGATATTGTTAGGAATAGATCAAAGTCAACCTTGGTTCTTAACCAGTCTGCATACATTTCTAAAACCCTTTCAAAGTTTTCTACGAATTCAGCCAAACCTGTTAATGTGCCTCTTGCATCTCATTTTTTTGCTTCGTAAGGATCAGTGCCCTAAAACTGATTCTGAAATAAGTGAAATGAAACATGTTCTTACACATGCATCTTATGGCCAGTACTAGATGAGATATTATTTACAGTGTTAGCTTATTGAGTAGATACATGTCGAATCCTGGTAAGCCCCATTGGGAAGCTCTTAAATGGTTACTCAGATATCTAAAGCACACACAGAATACTGGTCTGAGATTTTCAAAATGTTCCAATACTGTTAATCTTGTTGGATATGTTGATTCTAACTATGCCAATGATAGAGATAATAGGAAGTCAACTACATCCTATGTTTTTACCTTATGTGGTGCATGTATTAGCTGGAAATCTCAGTTACAACATGTCATTGCTTTATCCACTACAAAATCTGAATATATTGCTATGACTGATGCATTTAAGGAAGCCATTTGACTTAAGGGCTTACTATATGAGGTTAAGTTTCTAAATGAGAATCCTATTGTGTATTCTGACTCTCAATTTGCTATTCAACTATGTAAGAATCCTGTTTTTCATGATCGAACCAAACATATAGATGTTAGGTTTCATTTCATCAGAGATATAGTGGAAAAAGGTATCATTTCCTAAAGAAAAATTGCATCTGAATTTAACCTTGCTGACATGGGTACTAAGTGTCTACCTCCTGAAAAATTCATGTCATGACAAGATATTCTCAATTTTAAGCATGATTAAAACTTCTCTGTGTGTAATATTTTAGGTTTTAGTCTCATGCACTTCAATTTACTTCATAACCTGATGGAGATCTAGTTGACAAGATTTATCAAGATAATTTCAAGAAGATTCATTGAAGATTTGATTTATCTAGATAAGATTTGGTAGATAGTTATTTAAATAATTTTCGATTGTATCTTTTAGATCTATTTTATTTCATTAGTTTATTAGGATTTGATTTCCTTATGAAATTATGATTTGATTTCCTTAATAGATTATGATTTGATTTTGTCTATATATAAGCCTTGTTATGGAACAAATTATTCAATTTTCAGTTCAATAATAATATTGTGAGTTATTTCTCCAATTCTGAAAACTCATAATTTTTTGTGGATTATCTTGAAATTCAAAGTTGACTTATCAACCGGACTTTCACATCCGTTTGTGGCGTCTTCGACTATATCATTCGTTGTTGGATCAAACCGCTTCTTGGGTCATAGGAGATTTTCAATCTGAACTACGTTATTTAAAGGTTTTCGAATCCAAAGGTATTGGATTTTCCATCATATCAGTTTTGTTAGTTCTGCACTGATAGTTCTTCAGCTTCTTGGGGGCGTATATGAGATTTATCTGGAATACATTATTTGAAGGATCGATAGTTCTTCAGCTTCTTGGGGTGTATATGAGATTCGTCTGGAATACGTCATTTGAAGGGTTGAATTAGAATTGTTGAATTTTTCACCATTTATTTCCGTACGAGTCATGTCCGCGTCGTGTCAACTCTTGATCCTGGGCTACGATTCTTATTCCACCGGCGAGATCATATCATAACCTTTGTCTATATGATCTATAACTTCTGTGTTTCTTATATGTGTTAATATGTTTAACTTTTAGGAATTTGTGACTTGAGTTAATCAGTTTGACTCTGTGTTAATACCATTTCTTATATAGGGTATTGCCTTTGTTTTGCAGGTACTAATCTTTCGTGAAAGTGTACCTTAGCCTTACCCTCAAGTCCTAGTAAATGTATTGCTAGGCAATTGGCGATGATGACATCCAATAAGTGAAAGCCTCTGCAACCACGACCAAGGTGGAGAATGTGGAAATTGTGTGGCCTTGGTTTGGGCTACTCAATTGCCAAGCCCAACTTCTTTATTAATCCGAGCCCAGCTCCTTGATTGTGTTTATGGGTTGGATACTCAAGTTGGACTTGCGGTTCGAGTAAGCGGTTGTAGCGGTTTCAACTATCCCTATTATATATAGTTGTGACCCAATTTCTTTTCTTATTGGTGAAACCCTAACCCTAATTGTGCGCCTCTCTCTCTCTCTCTCTCTCTCTCTCTCTTTTCTCTGAACAAGCTCTCCCTTCTCTCTTCATCTATGTGCGATCTGAGTGTGATTCCGGTGAGCTGGTGAGTGATTGAGGGCGTCCTAACCCCTGTCCATCGTTTCTCTTCCTCTCCTTGGCCGAAGGAAGACAGAGGCTCACAAAGGTGAGTTCTGACCCAACGATTTGTCCCTAATCGATGTGGTAAGGCTTAGGTGCACTAGATCGGAAGATCCAGAGACCGGAGGGGTCATCGGCAATCCAAGCTTGAAGAGCAGACCCGAGTTTGCGCGAGGAACCCTAACCCAATCAGTGTTAGGTCGGAGTCCGACGAGTAACCGGCCGGTAAATGGATCCTGCAACCCTGATACCCAATAAAAGACATATTAAATTTTGTTGTGTTGTTGAACACTTCAACAACATGGTGTTTATATAAACTTGAGCACTAAATCCTTTCAATATATGTATCTAAATAGTAAATACAAGTAATTATGATTATTTTTAAATATCTCATCCGTTTTTTTTTTTTAATAAACTGAAAAAAGTGAAGGGAAGTGGATAATTGAAAATCACTATTGCAAGCGTGAGTTGCACAAGAATACCGTGCAAAAAAAAATATTGTTAGAAGAGAACCGTATTTTTTGAAGGAAAAAAGAAGGCCACGTGCAGATAAGGTGGGCCATTTATTTAATTCATGAGGTGCGGATAATTTTTGAATAATATAAAATCCTTTTTAAATTTAATAAATAAACTGATTTGAAAAAAAATAATAATATAGAACCCGTTTAAATGTAATAATGTAACAAAATTTGTTTATTCGTTCGTATTTTCAGGATATAGTTAATTACACGTGGATGTGCATATGACATTTGTGAGTAATGCGCATTTGCATATAGCTAATTTCCATCCAAATGTTTTCATTGCCAATGAAAATAAGAGCATTCAAATGGAAATAACATAATTATAATGGAAATGCATTATATATAAATATGTATTTCAATGAAAATCATCTCAATGTCTTAAGTCTAAAAAAACACATATTTTTATATGAGATTCATATTCTGAATTTGGTGAACCACTATCTCAAGGCTCAAGCTATGTCCAATCTTGATAAATTTAGCACCATATTTTTTATACATTTTTTTTTTGTATTTATATTAAAAAATATCTTTTTTGTTTCAATTCCTAAAAATGAAATCGTCTCTCATTACCAGACATTTGAGATCATTTGGTCCATTTTTTTTTCCACTATAAAAATTACTCCCTCCGTCCCATTGAAGTAGTCCCACTTTCCTTTTTTGTTTGTCCCATAGAATAGTCCTATTTTCCTAAAATGACAACCTTTTTCACACTCACCAATAAAATATTAATTCCACTACACTCACAACCCTTAATTCCTGTGCCGAAAAGAAAAAGGACTACTTCACCGGGACGGAGGGAGTATTAATTTTTATTTAATATTTTTTATAATCTTAGTTTATTTTAGATTGTATTAATTTTATAAATTCTAACAATAGGGTGAATCCCACCCAATTAGAGAATATAATATCTTTTAGTAATTACTTTTTCAATTTTTAACTAAAATTTAATTATTAAAATTGATTGTGTTATTATAAAATTTTAATTCTTGTTCTTAAAAATCAATCAGATTATATTGTATTATACATTATTTTTGTTTTCGTAAAAAAATTAATTAAAATTAGAAATTTAAATAATGAAATACCAAATGGAACAAAGGATTTGATCCGGCTCTAATATATGTATAGAGATTCAAAACCAATACACATTGTTGTGTCTCTAAATGGGCCCATTAACTATTCACAAGTTAATGAAGCCCAACGATCGAAGCGATCCTAAATCTTTGTACATGCAGATAACAATCCTTACGATTTGAGCAAAGTGATCGAATCATCTAGCAGTTAAAGTGATCGAGTAGTTTGGTGTCATAATGATCAAACCAAACTGGTTCGAGTCGAGCATATCTAGAGCGGATTAGATTTAATAGATATGGTGAAATTGTATATTTTTGTTTTCTTATTGTAAAAGATTTGCATATCAGAAAGATTTAGATATGTGTTACTAATATCCAAATTGATTTTCCTTATATATCTAGGATTTTATCTCTTTAAACACCCCAATTTTTATTGTAAAGTGAATCAATTACATTCTGCATGCTAAAGGTAATCCGTAAATTTATGAATATGCGAAAAGTATTACTAATTCAATATTGGAAGGGCTTTTAACTAATGACATTGTATTGGCCTATTGATTTAACTGATACTCTCTTGTTTGGGAATTTGCATGAAAAAGTGGTTGAATATGCGTTTGTGTTTCAGCTAAATATATTAAATTCTGAAATTATCCGAAAAATCATAGCAAGAAATTATTATTATCGCATCAAGAATCTCACAAAGTTTAATTTTTTCCACAACACTTTTATTGACTTCACACCTCATAAGATTTATCGTATCATCACTCTCACAACCAACCCCGTAGTTTTGCTGCAGTTTGATTTACTTGAGCAAAACCGAATACCGAAGAGAAAGCATTAAGATAAAGATTCAAGGAAACATGTCAGGGGAAGAGGTGTTCATTGGTTCGATAGATCAAGGTACAACCAGCACAAGATTCATCATCTATGATCACTCTGCTCAATCCGTTGGATCCCACCAAGTCGAATTCTCTCAAATATATCCACAATCAGGGTATTTGATCAAACATTATTTGTTTTCTATTTTCTAAAAGTATTTGTGTTAAACTCAAGATGGGATCTTTTTTTGTGATTCGGAGTGTAAAACATTGAATCTTTTTTAATGGGTTTACTGTCTTGGAACTAACTTTGTGATTAGCTATCTGGCTCAATTTTTCTGAATGTAAAGATGGAATCTTTTTGTGGGCTTTTTTTGAAATCTTTCTGTTGTGGGTTTTGGATTGGATCTTTTGCTGTATTGGCAGATGGGTGGAGCATGATCCAATGGAGATTCTGGAGAGTGTGAGATTGTGCGTGGCAAAAGCTGTTGACAAAGCCACTGCTGCTGGGCATAATGTTGATAGTGGATTGAAAGCAATTGGTTTGACCAATCAGAGAGAAACCACGGTTGTTTGGAGCAAATCTACTGGTTTGCCTCTTTACAATGCTATTGTTTGGATGGACGCCCGCACCACTTCTATCTGCAGGTCTCTCTCTCTCTCTAGTTCCTGGATCTCCTCCTGGCCTTTTAAGAACTACTGTCCCTTGATTCATGTTTCTATAATGTCATTTACCTTTGCTTCTATTGCATATGCAAGAATTCACTTCCATCAATTGTTCAGGAAATTGGAAAAGGAGTTGTCCGGGGGAAGAAGTCATTTTGTTGAGGCATGTGGTTTGCCAATAAGCACATATTTCAGTGCATTAAAGCTGTTGTGGTTGCTGGAGAATGTGGATTCCGTCAAGGCGGCGGTGAAGAAAGGAGATGCATTGTTCGGAACTATAGACACTTGGTTGATCTGGAACTTGACTGGAGGGAAAGATGGTGGTTTACACATCACTGATGTCTCCAATGCTTCTCGAACCATGTTGATGAACCTCAAAACACTCCAATGGGATCAAACCATTCTGAATACCCTTGGGATCCCTGCACAAATCTTGCCTAAAATCATTAGCAATGCGGAGATCATAGGTAATATAGCCAAAGGATGGCCTATTACAGGGATCCCTATCGCCGGATGCCTCGGTGATCAGCATGCTGCAATGGTGGGGCAGGCATGCCGGAAAGGTGAAGCTAAGAGCACCTATGGGACGGGAGCGTTCATACTGTTGAACACGGGTGAGGAGGCCATACAATCACAGCATGGCCTGTTGAGCACTCTGGCTTATAAGCTCGGGCCTAAAGCTCCGACCAACTATGCGTTGGAGGGCTCCATCGCCATTGCTGGTGCAGCCGTTCAGTGGCTGAGAGACAGCCTTGGCATAATCAAGAGTGCCGGTGAGATTGAGGAGTTGGCGATGCAAGTTGATTCGTGTGGAGGGGTGTATTTCGTGCCAGCTTTCAACGGGTTGTTTGCCCCATGGTGGCGCGATGATGCGAGAGGGGTTTGCATAGGGATCACAAGGTTCACGAACAAGTCCCACATTGCTCGCGCTGTGCTGGAGAGCATGTGCTTTCAGGTTAGGGATGTGTTGGACTCGATGCACAAGGATGCAGGGGACGACAAGGGGGAGTTTCTGCTCAGAGTTGATGGAGGCGCCACTGTTAACAACCTGCTCATGCAAATTCAGGTACACTCGAAATGCTTCTCATTTATCAAATGTGATAAATGACATTCATTATTGGTGAATTGCAGGCTGATTTGTTGGGCAATCCGGTGGTGAGGCCGGCTGATATAGAGACAACGGCACTGGGAGCGGCCTATGCAGCCGGATTGGCTGTCGGCGTGTGGACGGAGGAACAGATATTTAGTTCAGGTGAAAAGATGAAGAAAGACACCATGTTTCATCCGGCAATAGGCCAAGAGGTGAGAAAGAAGAAGTTGGAGTCGTGGTGCAAAGCAGTGACCAGAACCTTCGATTTGGCTGATCTCTCTCTCTCTCAGTAAACAACGCTTTGGATGCTGGAAAACTACTTGAATTTTAGCTGACCAAAACTTAAGTGTTAATGATATGATATAATCAGCTAGTCTTTCTTTCTTTTTTTTTTACACTACTGATGATGCATGGCACTCGAAATGCCATAATATCTATTTAAGAATTTCTTGAGTTATGAAATCACATTATTGAGATTATTCATGTGTATTAAATTAAAACAGACAAATATTCGATTTGTGCAAGGCTTATACTTCTAAAATCATTTGAAAATCTCTCAAATTCTAATCCAATCAAGTTGACGCTATAAATCGGAAAGAAATATTTTTAGCAGCTATGTTACTATTTAGTAACTCAAATTTACAATGAAATGAAGACAAATTTTAGATAATAACCTACAACTGTGCAACGCAACAAAAACATCCAAGTGCAAACTATATCCGAATCATTTTTTGGGGAAAAATCATGATAAACTGTCCAGTCAACATTGCAAGTTGGTCAAAACCTCGTATAGATGAGGAAAAATATTCTTATTAGATATTATAATGAACAAAGAATAATAATAATAAAAAACTATATATCCTAATAAAAATATTTATCTCTACAAAAAATGAGTGCAGAGAGAAAACATCATACTTGTGTTTGAACAATATCAAATTCTGGAGGAGTTGCAATGGGGGATACCGTACGAGATGCATACTGAAGCCAATCTTTTGCACAGATGAGGGCCTGTAGTGTTTTGGGTCTCAATGAGCTATCCATCTTCCTGTCTCCTATTTCGAACACCGATTCCGGTGGGACGGTCGACAGTGGAATCGATAGCATGTCGGAAGCCAGCTTGGACAGAGTAGGATACTTCAATCTATTTGCTTTCCACCATCCCAATACATCAAAATCTTGCACACGGGGTAACACAGATTCCTCCAGATATTGGTCTATTTCATACTTCACGTGCGCTTCGCCTATTATTTCAGATATATCCACTACATCAAAATCAAAGCCAGCTTCATACGGGAGAGTGCCATCTTGCTCCACTGTCTTCACCAACTGCTCACTGCCTGCTTCTACCATGGGGGCGGGAAGAGACAGCATCATATCATAATCAAGATAAAGATCATGCAAACCCTGATAGACTAACTTGATCCAAGACTCCGCATCCTCACCATATATCCTGGAGAAACTAAATTCCACAAACTTCATTTTGAACCTCGGGTCCATCACAACAGCAATTGCTAACACCAGATTGCAATCGTCCCAGTACTTGGTGAACTTCTCCAGCAAAGGTTTTGTCAGTGTGCGAACAAAATAATCCTGGCTCACAGCAGCATGCAATAGTTCGAAATAAATTTTCCACACAACATCAAAGAATGAGTTTGTTGTTGGATATATAGGTGATGTCAGAATGCTGGCCGCCTCATAAAATATTTTCAAGTATGAGCACAGAATTTCCAATTGTCCCCATTCTTTCATGGAAATAGTCAACTCATAATCTGGATCAGAAGTATCCAAACAACAAAATACTTCCTTAAGTTCAGAAGCAGCCACCAACATTTGGTAGGTGGTATTCCATTGAGTGGAATCATCAACCATTAAGTTCTTTGTACTGGGGACTTGCAGTTGTTGTTTCAGTTTAATAAACCTTTCTTCATGGGAATCCAATGTTTTTACATACTTGACACTCTGTCGCACTTTGTAAATGGTTTCCCTCATGGAATCTAAAGCATCCTGTACCAGACTCCTTAACATACAAGCATAACAGCTGTTAACTAACAGCTGACCTTTGAGAACAAGGGAGTTCTTGATTGGTATTAGATTTCTGAGATTTTCTCTAGAGCTTTGATTGGCATGAGTAAGATTAAGAGTGACAGCAAATAGCTTGTCTTCCATACCCCAATCACGTAAGCAAGCAGCAATAGCATGAGAGAATGCTGTATCTGATTCAGGAAATGGTGCTGTTATAACATTGAATATCCGTCTTTGCAATTTCCAGTCATGGTCGGTAAAGTGACCTGTCAGCAGCACATAACCCAAGCTCTGATTTGACATACGCAAGTCCACTGCAAGGCTTAAACGACCTGGAATTTCATTAACAAGGGCCAAAAGCTTCTGCTTCTCTCTCACATAAATACCCATAATTTGCTCGTGCAATAGGCTCACACTAGGAATATTAAACTGAGGTTGAAGGCTACGTGAAAACTCCAGAAACCCAGAGTGTTCAACCATATCAAGAGGATAATCATGCTGAATTACCATTTTTGCAAGGTCATAGCTGCAGCTATCACCATCAAAATAAGTGCTTGTGACTCCATTTGAAGCACGGCAGCGCTTTCTCGGTATGTTCGTACCATTAACAGGGGGTGGTACATGTGGAATCAATTGGTTTTTCTCCTGCTTACCTTTGCCTACCGGGCAAATTCCCAAAGCAATATGTCGTTTTAGATGACTGGTTCCAGCGACTTTTGAACCTGATATATAAGCAAATGACTTTTTGCATTGGTTACAGAATGCCCTGACAGAATCCGGAGTAACAGTCTCGACTGTAAAGTGTTCCCAGACCATGGACTTTTTCCGCCTTCTTTTATTTGGCTGGGCCTCCGAACCGGGGAAAGCACTTTCATTAATAGATATATCCATTTCATACATCCTGTTATTATTTAAAAGAAACAAAGATCATTAGTAAACCACAGGTTACTACTATACAGTAGTTCGAAGTCTGATAACGAAAAAATAGCATGACTACTGTAAAAAGTCAGGTTTTGAAGTAGGCTTCAAAGGAGGCATATAAAGTAATACTAAGCAACGCATAAAATATTAAATCATAGAATAGTGTTACAGATCTTGCTCACACACACATTACCAACCTACATTGAAAATGAACAGATTCTTCATTAAGAGACACAACATTGAAAGGGTTCTAGAATATTATGCATTCATATTCAACTATCCAAATATGATTTCTGATCTATAGCTGAGAACAATTCCCATGCTCAGCAAAAAAAGTTCACTCATCAGACAGGACAGACATTATATAATGGCCTTCCATCTTCCAAGTTGATTATTTATTCGGATAATTTACTTGATTAGATGCAGAGTCTACCCGAGTTTAATAGCCAATTTTAAAATTCCTATTGTTTCATGCGTAGAATATGACTCCATCCGGTCAGAAAATGGGCGTCATGTTTCATTAAAAAAAAAAAACTGTACTGTGCCATGACTTGAACCATCATATGACCACTATGGCATCGATTAAGACATTATCAAGCCTAATCGTGATTCATCCTGCTGCATACAAGCACAAACGCTTGGACAAACAGAAGAAACTACATCCCTCACGTTTTACAAGCACATTAAAACAGAAATACATATAGCGCATCAATTTTACTCTCTGCACAATATACATTCTTTAGACACAATAAAGACAACCACATTCTAAAACATACACGAACAACAAATAAACCGCATTCACGGCTCCTACGGGGGCAAACACAAACACAAACACACGCAGCATTATGAAAAAGTAGCATTCTGAAGGAATAAAAACACACCTTTTGGTCCTTTAACAGTGTACATCATATTCCAAATCAAACGCAAGGCAAACATATGATCATTAAGCCAAACAACGACAGTATAAAATAATCAAACTTGATTGCATGAAATCAACACAAACGCCAGAAACCCTAACTCATCACCCCTCATTGCACGCGAAAAGATGAGGAGGGGGGGTGGGGAAAAAATCAAAACAAGGTAACCAGGAAACAAAAACTCCATTCTCGGTCGAGGTTGTGAGAACAGAACCAAAATAACGCAACAACAATATCAAGATATCAAGAAACTCTTACTTCAGCGATTCTCCGCCAACAGGAAACCCTGGTTTAGGGTTTTACTCGAATTCTGCAGATGTTTTACAACGAATGCAGAGAGGGAGTTGATGGGCTGATAAACCCTAATGGACTTCGCAATGGCGGCCTATAACGAACATGGACTCCTTTATATATATACCGAATTTCATGCCCAATAAATAATGAATGATTTTTGTTTTTAATTTTTTTATATCTATCGTATCTATAACTCTCTCTCTATATATATCTCAGGTTCATTATTACTTATTTTATTGAACGACGAATGATTGATCTCATCAATCGTGTTTCCTTCTTGAACATGGCTTCTATCATATTTAGCCCAAATTCATATCCTTCATTTATACTTCCTCTGTCCCACCTCAATTGTCCCACTTTCCTTTTTCGTCCGTCCCACCTCAATTGTCCCATTACTTAAAAAGGAAACTTTTTCACGCTCAACAATAAAATATTAATTCCACTCAACTTACTTTACACTCACACTCCTTGGTTATTGTGCCCGGTCAACGGTCAACCCGGGACAATTCAGTCGGGACGAAGGGAGTATTTGATAAATAATTCTGATTTAAGATTTTTTAAAATAATAATAATTATTATTATTATTATTATTTATCTCAATACAATTAATATTTTCATTTTCAATTGATTTGAATATCATTATTTGGAGACATGAAAGGTGAAGCAAAATAGTTTTATTTCCCAAGATTTTATCAAAAGAATTGAACAGAGGTGAGGTCAGTGTTGGTAACAACTCATGCTACAATTTACATAACTGAAAATGAAAAAAAAAATAATAAAAAGAATTCCGTTGAAAATACAGTTTAAAATTCTCAGCTTGGTCCAAGACAAAATCTGGTGCATAATGATGAGTTATAAGTTATCTTTGAACCATTTCAAAGCTCCATTAGCAATAGACCTGCAAAACAAAACACCCAAATTATTTGCTGTGATAATGGAAGGGACACAGTTGCTGTTGCATTCAACTGTATAATTTCTTTCACATTCACATGGTGATACTTATCCACAGGTAAATTTCGGATGAATTATATCCACAGGCAACCGAGAGCCTACCCGGCGAAATCTTTCAACTTCTTCCATGGGTCATTATCATCTTCTGATTCCTCTTTCTGTTCTGTGGTTGGACTAGTTTCAACTTCTGCACTTTCATCTACGATGCAGAGATTAGATCAGGCATCGATATTAGATACAAAACTGCAGACTCCAATGCTAGAAAAAAAAAAAAACAAACAAACTAGGCCTTGCAACAAAATTTTGAGAATTGAATATTCATGACCAGCTGAATGTCACTGCTCACCGGGTTGTTGAACTTTTGGGCGAGTTCTTGTGCGGCTTGCAGGGGCACTACCAAGAGAAGCAAGCTCCTCGAGTAGTTCGCGTTCTTTTGAACTGAAAACAGAAACTTAGTTCTAATGAAATCGAAGAAAATCAATGACTGGAGACTAGTCTGCAATCCTTCCAATGATCGCATGCTACAAGAAGATACAGTTAGAATAAAGTGAAAGGACTTTGACTGACCTGATACGCTTTGGTATGTTAACTTTTACGGTGAATAAATGGTCTCCTCGAATAGATGGCCTGTTTAGTTTAGGAGCACCTTTTCTTGCCAAGACAAGCACATCCCCAGGTTGAGTACCTGGAGGAATCTGCAGATCTGTCATTCCTTCAACCGTCTTAACCTGTTCCAGATACCATGTTACTTCCGATACTAGGTTGAGCACTGATTTATTGAAAATTGCCATGCCGGCTTAAAATGCTACATAAATTAGGAATAGCTATCAACAGTATAAACATATTTCTTTAGACACCAACTTCACATAGACTTCAAGTAGCATATTTGAAAATAATGAACCTGTGTAACACAGATATTTGAACACAATTCAGAGCAGGTGTACCTTTGTAACAGTCCCCAATATCGCATCCAAATAGCTGACTGTAATAGTAGAACAAAGATTTATGCCATCTCTTTGAATCTCAGGTATCTCTTCAATGTCAAGATACACAAAAAGATCTCCAGGTGGGCCCCTGTGAGAAAGTGAAGCTCCAGAATGAGTTAAGACAAAATTTTATGGATTAATTTTTTTTTATATTAACAAGATAGACCCACCAGATGTCAATATACACAAAAACATCAAAGGCATCTGAAGGTATTTAATTCAGCACGACATATAAATCATTTAAAGGGATGGATAGATCAGAGAATATTCACATGGAAAAAAAAGAGCACAAGAAAGTGTATATCACATACCCTTTTGGTCCTGCATCACCCTCTCCTGCGACTCTAAGAATACTGCCCTTGCTCACTCCAGGAGGGATTTTGACTTTGATATCTTTTTTAACTCGTACACGGCCAGCACCAGAACATTTACGACAGGACTCAGATATCATTTCACCATTCCCACCACAATTTGGGCATATAGAAACCTAAGTATCCATCATGTAAATGCATTTCAACTAATTTATGAGAATGAGTTGTGACAGCATTCAGATATCATTTCACCTTACCAATCACAATTTGGTGATATAGAAACCTAAGCTATCCATCATGTTAATGCATCCATCTTTTAATTAATTTAAGAGAATGAATTGGTTGATAAGATTTTCTTAACATGTTACATGAAGTGTATCTAACAAAATAAAAACAAAAGGTAAACTATCAATGCCCCAAACATAGCAAATGAATTGAAAGCATTGAAGCTTTAGGTATGAATTATAATACACTAAGAAGAGTAATTTAGTGGTCATATCATACACTGGTACCTGTCAATAAGTATAGATAATAAATTCTTATACACAGCTCCCACAGAGCCATCCACGTATAAATGCATTAAATGCCAAATTGTGTTTAGTTCTACTAGAAGGGCAGGAGTGCTTACCAGAAATTACAATACAACTAACTTATGAACAATAATGCATTAAGTACTTTTCTTTTTCTACACTATCAGTTGCCATAGTTGAACAATGATAATTCACAATCTTGAATATTTCTCATTGCAACCATAGAAATCGAGGTTTGACGGACAATACAGACAAGTACCTGAGAAAACATGCCAAAAGGAGTTTGCTCGGTTCTCATAACTTGACCTCTGCCACCACATGTAGAGCAAATTCTCATTTTTGAGCCTACTTTTGCTCCAGTGCCAGCACAAACTTCACATGTTTCAAGATGGGACAACTCAAACTCTTTCTCAGCCCCAAATATCGCCGCAGTAAATTCCAATGTCATGTCATAACTGGAATTCATTTTGAGTAATTAGTCGGAGTGATTGGGCTAAAAGCTCTACGACAAACTGTGTGTCACAGGAGATATTTCTGAACAGAAATATCCAAAAATTATAAGAGCTATAGGAGCCATCCATGTGAGAAAAACGAGCCAGCTTAAAACTCACATATCAGCCAAAACACATTATGGACAAATTATATTCTTCGAGAAAAACAATGGACAAAACACATTATGGACAAATACAACAAAGTGTATAATTCAGTCATCAATGAACATGGAAAGGCATGTCAAAGAACAAGATATTCAAATTTGACTCACCGGAGATCTTCACCTTTGGTAACAGTACTACGACGTGATGTTCCGAATCCAGCTCCATCCATTCCAGGGAACCCACCCATACTTGGCCCAAAAAATGCCTCAAAGAGATCAAATGGGTTTGTCGCCTACACAACCAGACATGCATAGTCAACACACCATAAGCCAGTCTATCATGTCATTAATATTTTTACAACAATACAATATCAAGATACATAAACAACTGTCTTTTTTTTTTTTTTTTTTTTTTAAATTTTTTTTTTTGTATGCAGAGTTATCTTTGTAGGTTTAACAAAAAAAAAAAAAAGGGTTGCATAAGATCATCTCGGTATTATAACCATAAACTGCACCACAATCTGTTGGTTGATATGATTAGATAAAAATGAGCAATTAAGTCATAAATGTGTTCTATCTAGATCTAATGCAGTTATTATCTTATAATATAGGTCCATTTCAGATAAAAATAAATAAAACAAAATTCCCCCCAAAAGTAGGCTGATAATAGGTGAGCAAGATGAAATCTCACAAATCCTCCCAAAAATGTAAAACATAAAACTTGATTACATTTATCATGTAACATTTAATAAAACAGCAGGGTATTTCATCAGTGATCTATTACTGTCTCTTCTACATCTGATCATAGACGTCCCATGAAACTCTCACATATGGATGAAGGCAAACACATGCACAAAGAACAACACCATAAGAAAACAAAAGAGAAGAAGACTAGAGAAACTTCACAATACCGTGTAACCAGCACCTCCACCTACAGCACTCTTCACTCCAGCTTCACCATATTGATCATATAAAGCTCTCTTTTGGTCATCTGATAGTACCTGACAATATTGTACTTCAGGATTCTCAAAATAATAAATTTGCACACACTGCATATGACAAACAATCCAAGGTACCATTCTCCAACCATCAGAATCTTGATTCAACTTCAACAAAAACTTTAGACTTTAAGAATTAAAATTATAAAATACCTAAACAATAGGATTCAGTAACATAATGCCACTCCAATTACAACAATCAGAACTTCACAAAACTCCAACAAGATGATGACATTGACATGAGTGGCTTTACAGCAATAGGAACAATGAGATTACAATCACACTGATCATGCCTCCTAAGCTTACCTCGTAAGCCGCACTGATCTCCTTGAATTTCTCAGTTGCTCCAGGCTCTTTATTGACGTCAGGATGGTACTAAATACGAAACAGAAAACAGCCATTGTTATTATAAAAACAATAGCATCTAAACAAAACATAATTGCATTTCCTATACGTAATCGAACAACAAGGGCTTATCACGATCAACCTCACCACAACAACAAACGCCCTCACAAACTCCAACAAGCTAAGGATTAACACAAAAACCCCATCACCCTCGTACCTGCCTAGCTAGCTTTCTATAAGCAGCCTTAATATCCTTGACAGTAGCAGATTTAGGCACCCCCAGAGTGGAGTAATAATCGGCAGCAGCAACCACCACTGCTCTCCCAAACCTCCGCGCAGACATTTTCTTGTTCAATAGCGCAGCAGATGACAGGGAGACAAGCAGAAACTTCTTGTCGCCCCACATTGGGGCCCCACCTGTGAAGAAGCAAGACGAAGAAGAAGGTAACAAGCTGTTCTGCCTATGGGTTTGGGGCGTCAAGCTCAATGAGGAAGGAAAAAACAGCGACGGCGAGGTGCCGGTTGCCATAATAGAGTAGTTTTGGAGAGTGGGTTGCAGATTCAGTAATGAAATTGCTGGACTTCAACGGAATGTGTTCGATGAGACAGTGTCGAGAATTTTTGGATTTTTCCTCATCGCTTTGTTACTACTTTCGAGTTTCAGCAGCTCCGCAGTTGGCTCTCCAGATTTTCCAATTTTCATTAATCCTTTATTTTCTTTTGTTTTATTCTATTTCTTTTTAATTTTAGATTTTATTTGTTTGTGGGCGTGGACAAGCGTGGAACTACAAAAGTTGTGGTGTAATGCCCCTCTGCGTCACTTTATACACCTTTTTTTTTAAAAAAAATAAATTAGAAATACATCTAATTGAACTCACATAATTTAATTATACTCACAAACCTAAATATCTCAAAAAAAAAAAAAAACTAAATATCTAAAAAAAAAAAAAAAACTCAAACTCATGACTTATTAGTCAAAAACAAGATGTTTCCGAAACATCTGCACCAAACAGATGTATAAAGGGTGAAAATATCAAACTATACAACAACAGCATCAAAGGAGACAATCTAAGAAATGGATTGCAAAACAAGAAAAATGGCAATGATAAAAAATACTTCGAATCTTGAACTTGATATAGATTTTTATCATGCATACAAAACTTTGTGCTCCAAATATACGAAAAATGGCCTCTATCTCGGTACAGAACTTCAGCCTTCAACAGATTGCATATATATTGTCTTACATTACCACAAGTACGAACACGAATACGAATCATATGTAAAAGCTAGAAGCAGACGGATCAACAGGCTTGAGAGTTAAAACACGTCGGGATGGAAGCGTCCAGGAATGGGGCTGCTTTGCTCAACCTGGCGCAAATGCATCGTCAAAGCATAGTTTTTCACCTGCAAAAAGGAAATTAGTATTCAAATTTGACATCAGACAGACACTCATCAAATCATTGTTATATATATGGTTAGGTTTTCTCAGACACAGCAATCTCAACATGGACCTCGATTGGCTTCTATGTAAAAACATTATAAATTAAATGGCTAACCTCCAGTGTCCGGAGCTGTTCCTGGTACTGAGCAACCAACTGCTTCAGTTGTTGCACCTCTCCATTCCTATCACCATGATCCCTTTGACGTTCATGCTCCTGATACTGTGCAAGCAACTGCTTCAGTTGTTGTACCTCTCTGTTCCTCTCATCATACTCTCTTTGGCGTTCATGTTGGATAGATACGGCACGTTTGAGGATGCTGTTGTCTTTGAGAAGTGCTTCAATTTGTTCCTTTTGCATCATATTTTCCTGAAAATACAAAGTGAATGTAAACATGATGCTTCGTATGTGATTTCTTTACAATAAAGTGAATAGTGTAGAATTTGCCAACAAAGCCAAGAAGAACATCGCCTAACACCTAGAAAGAGATCATATACCCCACAATAAAAGTTTAATCATTCAACTAGGACCATGTTTGAGCATCAACACCTACTCTGATGCACACATTGATGTTTATTTGACATCTGACTACAATAAAACAAGGCTAACCTTGCAAAAACCTTCAGCAACCTCAGAACCAATCTTAGCGATGATGGTCTCTAACACACTTACAGCCCGAGAATTAGCGTCATCAATGCTAGTGGCACTTGTCATCTCCTTCACGAGCCATGCTGCACCGTCAACCACAAGATTGTTATGCAGTTTAGGCTCCCCAAAAGGAGTTGCAGCCGCATCTTTTGGCACATAACCTGGTAACAACGTGTAAAGGTGTCTGTCATGTATTTGCAAAATTAAAAAGTAGCCAAAAAACTAACAAGGCAAAGAAGAACAGCAAACCATATGCACATCCATTAATTTCTAAAAATAGCATGACTGCTATCTACTTATGAAGAAAGAGAGCTCCAAATGATAATACCTTTTTCCATAATTATTTCCTTTTCAGCGAGTAGCCCAGCCTTCTCCTTCACACCTTCACGATGAAGCTCACGGAGCCTATTGATAGCAGAACCTATGTCATTGTTGGCCTCTTCGAACGCCTTCTCAAGAAACTGACAAAAAGTTCAAACAGAAAAATCAATGGCTGCCACATCGAAGAGAGTTCGGGTGAATAAAATTAAGCAAACTACACAATTCGATACAGGAACAAATTCTCATTTATGAGTTATGAAAGAGGTCCCAAAGGTCAAAACAAAATAAATTAACAAATCAATACAAAAAATGGAAAAGTTAATTTCTTAATGAATAGTGATGCAGCCGAACATAATCATCCGAGCAGCACAAAGATAACAATTATGAATTGAACCTACAATTACAATGACAATGCCCATAATAGGCGATCAAGAAATCATTAACAATAAATTGACTCCTACAAAATAACATACTAACGAAGAATATAAAAAATAACCCTAAACTACATCAATCTAGTTAAAATTCTAATAAAAATAATCACCTGAATTTCCATATCAGGAAACAAAGACTTTAGTTGATTAACTGGACTCGGTTGCACGGACGGCGAGTAACTGACCCCACTCGGCGAAGAGCACCGGAACTTCTTGTACGGCGGCGGAGAAGCTGAAGCCGGCGACCCCGCCGAAGATTCTACGTCCTCGAAGAACGACCGCTTTCCGCAAACAATTGCAGACATGATTACAAACAACAGATCGTTTGAGTCCCTGCTTGATTCCACACAATTACGATAGAAAATTATGGGTTAGGGTTTCTGCAGAGAAATAGACATATATATATATATAGATTTAATTTTTCTTGTTCAGGAAATTTATTTTCTTAGTGGCGATGACGATGGAGGGGTATTTATAGAAATGGTCGGCCGCCAGGAAATTTAAAATTGGTTTTTTTGGTTAACGGCCGCAATCTATTTCGCGTCAAACAAGTTTTAAATTATTTGAATAAATAAATCTATATACAGACAACAATAATACAAGCCCAGCCCAATAAACGGCCCAAATAAAGAAGGCCCAAAATCTTGAAAAGTCGGTCTAACGCCTAACGGTTAAAACTTATACACGCCACACTGATTACTGAAGCTTGCCATTTTCACTCTCTTCGATCCATGGGGAGAGAGAGAGATTGAAGGGGATTCAGAGAATTGTTACTCTTTTACACTTCTGGAACTCTATTTTCTCATTCACGAACCTTATAAATAACGAATCCTCCAATCCTCCAGTAAATCTCTACTTCTTAGTGTTTTAACTAGGGTTTTTGGGATGTGGAATAACAACATGAGCAACCCAGCGCCGCCTGGGACGAGCGGGGCGGCAGGTATGCCGCCAATGATGGCGCCGCCGGGTACCGGTGGAGGTCAACAGGTTGCGCCGCCTGGAACTAGTGGAGTGCATCCTGTTGCGCATCCGCCGCCGTCGTTGCCGCCTTCGTATACGGTAGTGCCGACGGAGTCGCAGTTGGACGAGAGAGCGAGGAAGTGGATGCAGCTGAACACAAAGCGTTATAGTGATAAAAGGAAGTTTGGATTTGTTGAGACGCAGAAGGAGGATATGCCTCCTGAGCATGTCCGGAAAATCATTCGGTAAGTTGCTCTTTTTTTTTCTTTTTTTTTTAGGTTTTGGCAATTTTATTATGTTCTTCTTTTTATATGTTTAAGCCTTTGATGAACTCCATGGGCCTGTTTAGTTCCGTTTTCAGTTCGATTTCCCTGTTCACTGTTTTTCTCATATAAGCGTATTGTTTTTTTGCAAATGAGCAATGGTTTTAGTGTGGAAACATGCTTTTGGTCAAATGAATTGATTTCCAAGAACTATAGAAATCATGTAGATTACAATTTAATTTTGGGATGATGTTTTGCGAAAGATTTGTCATTTGTCTGCTGAAATGAATTTTCTTTCATATTTCAATTGTACAAAATTTAAAATAGCTGTTTGGACTATTACCAAAGAATCCCGTTTTTCATCAGGTTTTGGTGTCTATTAGGTATTGGAGCTTTAGATTTAGGGTCATGGTTGGATGTTGATAAGGTATAATGATCATTTTTCATACTTTTTGGGCTCTGTTGGCTGATAAAACACTGACGATTTATACATATTTTTCGGCAGCGACCATGGAGACATGTCATCGAAGAAGTATCGCCATGACAAACGAGTGTATTTAGGAGCACTTAAGTTTGTGCCACATGCTGTATACAAACTTCTTGAAAATATGCCCATGCCTTGGGAGCAGGTGAATGATCTACATAACTTGTAGCGACTGGGTTTGCTATGAGTTCTGATGGGATTCTGCTTATTTTATGATTGCACTAACAACGATTTTTCTGTACTTTAGGTCCGCGAGGTGAAGATTTTGTACCATATTACTGGGGCTATTACATTTGTTAATGAAATACCTTGGGTGGTTGAACCCATCTACTTGGCGCAGGTCTGTTTCTTCATGAATTTTTTCAGTCTAACTTCAAATTTTACATTTTCTTGCCTTTTGATATTTCCTTGATTTTTAATGGTTGTGAATGTTGATTCTTTTTGTAGTGGGGTACAATGTGGATTATGATGCGACGAGAGAAGAGAGATCGCCGACATTTCAAGAGAATGCGTTTCCCACCTTTTGATGATGAAGAGCCTCCATTGGACTACGCTGACAATCTCCTTGATGTGGATCCTTTGGAACCAATCCAGTTGGAATTGGATGAGGAAGAAGATTCAGCTGTTTATACTTGGTTCTATGACCATAAACCTCTTGTGAAGACAAAGCTTATAAATGGACCCAGCTACCGGAAATGGCATCTCTCACTTCCAATTATGGCGACGCTTCACCGACTTGCTGGCCAGTTGCTCTCTGACTTGATTGATCGTAATTATTTCTACCTATTTGACATGGAGTCGTTCTTCACGGCCAAGGCTTTGAACATGTGCATACCTGGTATGTTTGATGTTAAATCTGATTTATTCTCTCATGGATTTTGTGGAAGCTTGTGTCTGCACTATGTTTGTAAAGTCATGTTGATGTATTCCACATTGAGTCTTTTGTCACTGTCCTTTACCTTTTGGTTGGCTAAGTTATATAAATGATCTGAGTTGCCGTATACGGATATTTTCTTGATAATTTTGCAGGTGGTCCTAAGTTTGAGCCTCTGTATCGAGACATGGAGAAGGGTGATGAAGACTGGAATGAGTTTAATGACATCAATAAACTTATCATTCGATCACCTCTCAGGACAGAATACAGGATTGCTTTCCCCCATCTTTATAATAACAGACCTAGAAAAGTGAAGCTTAGTATTTATCACACTCCAATGGTGATGTACATAAAAACTGAGGATCCTGATTTGCCTGCTTTCTATTATGATCCACTAATTCATCCCATACCAAGTACTAACAAAGATAGGAGAGATAAGAAGGTCTATGATGAAGAAGAAGATGATGATTTTGCTTTGCCTGAGGGTGTTGAACCATTACTTGTGGGCACTCCTATATATACTGACACTACTGCTGCTGGTATTTCACTGCTGTTTGCCCCACGGCCTTTCAACATGCGATCTGGACGAATGAGGCGTGCTGAAGATATACCTCTTGTATCTGAGTGGTACAAGGAACACTGGTATGACATACCTTTACTTTTTTAAAGTTACATTCACTGGTTTGGTTCCAAGAGTGCTTCTTCATCTCATCTTTGATTTCCTTTTTTCTTCTCTCTATCTTGGCAGTCCTCCATCATACCCTGTCAAAGTTCGTGTCAGCTACCAAAAACTGTTGAAATGCTTTGTGTTGAACGAGCTGCATCACCGACCACCCAAGGCTCAGAAGAAGAAGCATCTATTCAAGTCCCTCCAAGCTACAAAATTTTTCCAGACAACTGAACTTGATTGGGCTGAAGCTGGCCTCCAAGTTTGTAAGCAAGGGTACAACATGCTGAACCTGCTGATTCATAGGAAAAACTTGAACTACCTTCATCTTGACTACAATTTCAATTTGAAGCCTGTGAAGACCCTAACCACTAAGGAACGTAAAAAGTCACGGTTTGGTAATGCCTTCCATCTTTGCCGTGAAATATTGCGTTTGACAAAGCTTGTGGTTGATGCAAATATCCAGTTCCGGTTGGGAAATGTTGATGCATTTCAGTTGGCTGATGGATTGCAGTACATTTTCTCACATGTTGGCCAATTGACCGGAATGTACCGGTACAAATATCGGCTTATGCGTCAGATTAGAATGTGCAAAGACCTGAAGCATCTGATTTATTACCGATTTAATACGGGGCCAGTTGGGAAAGGTCCTGGTTGTGGTTTTTGGGCACCTATGTGGAGAGTGTGGTTGTTTTTCCTTCGTGGCATAGTTCCTCTTCTGGAAAGGTGGCTAGGAAATTTACTGGCTAGACAGTTCGAAGGAAGACATTCCAAAGGAGTGGCAAAAACTGTGACAAAGCAGCGTGTTGAGAGCCACTTTGACCTGGAGCTTCGTGCTGCTGTCATGCATGATGTTCTTGATGCAATGCCAGGCAAGAATCTTTTTGTATTTTTTCCTTTTACTTGCCTCCTTCCTCTGCTACTTCATGAATTTTAGATTGTTTTTCCAAGTAAAACTTCACACTGCTATATTGCAGAGGGTATTAAGCAAAATAAGGCAAGGACTATTTTGCAGCATTTGAGTGAAGCATGGCGTTGCTGGAAAGCAAATATTCCTTGGAAGGTACCTGGTCTGCCAGTTCCAATTGAGAACATGATATTGCGTTATGTCAAGTCAAAAGCTGATTGGTGGACCAATGTTGCACATTATAATCGAGAACGTATTAGAAGGGGAGCCACGGTGGACAAGACTGTTTGCCGAAAGAATCTTGGAAGATTGACTCGCCTTTGGTTGAAGGCAGAACAGGTGTGTTCCAAACCTTGCCACTAAATATTTTCTTGGAGTTTGAAATTCACATTTTGTTTATTCTCCTGTGCTTCTGTTTATGTCTTTTTGGGCACTCACACTGCAGGAGCGGCAGCACAACTACTTGAAAGATGGTCCATATGTCACACCTGAAGAAGCAGTGGCCATATACACGACAACTGTCCATTGGCTGGAATCTAGAAAATTCTCTCCAATTCCTTTCCCCCCTTTGTCTTACAAGCATGATACAAAGCTCCTCATTCTTGCTCTGGAGAGATTGAAGGAGTCATATAGTGTTGCTGTAAGGTTGAACCAGTTACAGAGAGAAGAGTTGGGCTTGATTGAGCAGGCATATGATAACCCTCATGAGGCCTTATCGCGCATTAAACGTCACTTGCTTACACAGCGTGCTTTCAAAGAAGTAAGTACCAAGGAATCTTCTGGTTTCAAGTTCACTGGTCTATATGTGCCCTGCTTAAATGACAGAATTACTGTCGTTAACCTTAATATGGTCTCTTATTTTTCTTAACACCTAAAGCTAATGAATGATACAATTTGCAGGTTGGCATTGAGTTCATGGACTTGTACAGCTATCTAATTCCTGTGTATGAGATTGAACCACTTGAAAAGATTACTGATGCCTATTTGGACCAGTATCTGTGGTATGAGGGTGACAAACGTCATCTTTTCCCAAATTGGATTAAGCCTGCAGATTCAGAACCACCACCCCTGTTGGTTTACAAGTGGTGTCAAGGCATAAACAATTTGCAAGGCATATGGGACACTAGTGATGGGCAGTGTGTTGTGATGCTTCAAACCAAATTTGAAAAGTTTTTTGAAAAGATTGATTTAACCATGCTCAACAGGTACAGTATAAGTGAAACCCTGGGTTCTTTGACAAGCAAATAAATTTCCGTGTACCTAAGAAGCTAACTTTTATCTAATATCTACAGGCTTCTGCGTTTGGTTCTTGACCATAACATTGCTGATTATGTCACTGCAAAGAACAATGTGGTTTTATCGTACAAGGACATGAGCCATACAAATTCATATGGTCTCATACGTGGTCTTCAGTTTGCTTCATTCGTTGTGCAGTACTATGGGCTTGTTCTGGATCTTTTGCTTCTTGGTCTAACACGTGCCAGTGAAATAGCCGGTCCACCTCAGATGCCTAATGAGTTCATTACTTACCATGACACTAGAGTGGAGACTAGGCACCCGATTCGACTGTACTCCAGGTACATCGACAAGGTGCACATACTGTTCCGTTTCACTCATGAAGAGGCTCGGGACCTTATTCAGCGGTATCTTACAGAGCATCCAGATCCCAACAATGAAAATATGGTGGGATATAACAATAAGAAGTGTTGGCCAAGAGATGCTAGAATGCGACTCATGAAGCATGATGGTAGTCATCTTTTTGGTTTTACTGTGCCTTGAACTCGTATTCCACTTTTAATCTGAATATTACTGTTCTTGATCCTTCCATCGATGCTAATTTGCTTTGCCAATATTCTTTCAGTTAATCTCGGTAGAAGTGTTTTCTGGGATATGAAGAATCGACTTCCAAGAAGTATTACCACACTTGAGTGGGAGAACAGCTTTGTGTCCGTCTACAGCAAAGATAATCCAAATTTGCTGTTCAGCATGTATGTTCCAACACCTCACTCCCCTTGCCCTCCTCTGTCTTTATCGCTAAATTAAATTGGAATTCTGTCGAGCTGACTGCATGGCTAAAAAATGTGAAGGTGATGAACCACTGTTCTTATTGCAGGTGTGGCTTTGAAGTTCGTATTTTGCCCAAGATAAGAATGACCCAAGAGGCTTTCAGCAATACAAGAGATGGTGTTTGGAATCTTCAAAACGAGCAAACAAAAGAGCGAACTGCTATTGCTTTCTTAAGAGTGGATGATGAACACATGAAGGTGTTTGAGAATCGAGTCAGACAGATACTTATGTCTTCGGGTTCAACAACATTCACAAAAATTGTCAACAAATGGAATACAGCTCTGATAGGTAATTATAACTTTAACTTACTATAGATTGCTTTTCATGCTTCTCGTGGTAGTTAAGCTGCTGCTTGTGCTCTTTTTGCTGAAAACACCTGGTTCTGATCACACACAGGTCTCATGACATATTTCCGCGAAGCTACTGTTCACACCCAGGAATTATTAGATCTTCTGGTGAAATGTGAGAATAAGATACAGACACGTATTAAAATTGGGTTGAATTCAAAGATGCCTAGCAGGTAATGTACTTTCTCTGATCCTGTACTGTATGTTTGATGTTCTTCCTCTCTTTTGGTTTTGAGATCCCTAAAATTTGGTGTTCTGACAGGTTCCCTCCTGTCATCTTTTACACGCCAAAGGAAATTGGTGGACTTGGGATGCTGTCAATGGGTCACATTTTGATTCCTCAGAGTGACCTTAGGTATAGCAAACAGACAGATGTAGGTGTCACACATTTTAGGAGTGGAATGAGTCATGAAGAGGACCAGTTGATTCCGAATCTGTATCGATATATACAGGTATATTGCATTCATTGGAGTTGCTCTATTTTTCATTATAATAATAGATTATGGGCTTCTCACTACATTTGCTCTGTGACAGCCATGGGAAAGCGAGTTCATTGATTCTCAGCGTGTTTGGGCTGAATATGCATTGAAGAGGCAGGAAGCCCAGGCTCAAAATAGGCGGTTAACCCTGGAGGATCTGGAAGTAAGTCCCCCCCCCCCCCTCGTACTTTACAACATGCATCTTTTTTATCAATATCTGTCTGTTTGGGTGACAGTTGGCTTTGAGTTTGGGGAACAAGAGTGACTATAAACATGGATGTTGTGATTTGTATAGTTGGCTGTGGAATCCCTGTTTTCTTGTTCAGTATCTACTTATCTATTGAGATTACATGCTTATTTTTAATATTCAGGATTCATGGGATCGTGGGATACCTAGAATCAATACTCTGTTTCAGAAGGACAGACACACCCTTGCTTATGACAAAGGGTGGCGAGTTCGGACAGATTTTAAGCAGTACCAGGTTCTGAAGCAGAATCCGTTCTGGTGGACGCACCAGAGACATGATGGGAAACTATGGAATTTGAATAACTATCGAACTGATGTTATTCAAGCTCTGGGAGGAGTAGAAGGAATTCTTGAACATACATTGTTCAAGGGGACATAGTAAGTTTAAATACCATGCTATATTCTGTTTTCATGACCCTCAGTGCTTCGTGTGAATTGTAATATCTCCACAATATCACTCTTTTGTTAATATTATCATTTGATTATGGTGCTCATTCTGTCTTGGCCAATAGGGAGCGTATGAGATGCATACATAAGCTCTCTTCTAATGTTATTCTATCATGTTTCTAACTTTTCTCGCTATGACTATGGTTATTAGTTTTCCAACATGGGAGGGTCTTTTCTGGGAGAAGGCTTCTGGTTTTGAGGAGTCTATGAAGTATAAGAAATTGACTAATGCTCAAAGATCTGGTCTCAACCAAATTCCGAACAGAAGGTTTACCCTTTGGTGGTCTCCAACTATAAACAGAGCAAATGTGTATGTCGGTTTCCAAGTCCAGCTGGATTTGACTGGGATTTTTATGCATGGGAAGATACCAACTCTGAAGATATCTCTGATTCAGATATTCCGTGCACATTTGTGGCAGAAGATACATGAGAGTGTAGTGATGGATCTTTGTCAAGTTCTGGATCAGGAGTTGGATGCACTTGAAATTGAGACTGTTCAGAAAGAAACTATCCACCCACGGAAGAGTTACAAAATGAACAGCTCATGCGCTGATATCCTGTTGTTTGCTGCCCATAGATGGCCCATGTCAAAACCAAGTCTTGTGGCAGAGTCTAAGGATGTTTTTGACCAGAAGGCCAGCAATAAATATTGGATCGATGTCCAGCTTCGCTGGGGTGACTATGATTCCCACGATATCGAGCGGTACACCCGAGCAAAGTTTATGGATTACACAACAGACAACATGTCCATCTACCCATCACCAACTGGTATGTTAGTTTCTTGTTTATAAACAGGTAAATATCTTTTTCTTTTTCTCATTAACTAACATGTTTAACACTCTGTGCAGGGGTTATGATTGGAATTGATCTTGCTTACAATCTGCATTCAGCTTTTGGGAACTGGTTCCCTGGTTCAAAGCCATTAATTGCCCAGGCTATGAACAAGATAATGAAGGTAATTGTTTTTCAGATAATGTTATGTCGAGGATGTGCAATTTGATTTTTTTTTGTTTATCAAGAGAGGCTAAGATAATTGTCGTTTGCTTGCAGTCGAACCCTGCTTTGTATGTTTTAAGAGAACGTATCAGGAAAGGGTTGCAATTGTACTCTTCGGAACCAACAGAGCCCTATCTGTCATCTCAGAACTATGGAGAGATCTTCAGCAATCAGATCATATGGTTTGTGGATGATACAAATGTGTATCGTGTCACAATTCACAAGACATTTGAGGGAAATCTCACAACAAAACCCATCAATGGTGCCATTTTTATATTCAACCCTAGGACTGGCCAATTGTTTCTGAAGGTTTGTTTTCTGTACCATTGGCTATCTTGGTTCTTTCCTTTTCTGTGTTTTAGGTTCAAGCATGCATTTATTCCCCCTTTTCTGCATCTTATAGGTCATTCACACAAGTGTGTGGGCTGGGCAAAAACGTCTTGGTCAACTTGCCAAGTGGAAAACTGCTGAAGAAGTTGCTGCTCTGGTCCGATCATTGCCAGTTGAAGAGCAACCGAAACAAATCATTGTGACCCGCAAGGGAATGTTGGATCCCCTTGAGGTCCACTTGCTTGATTTCCCGAATATTGTGATCAAAGGAAGTGAGCTTCAGTTGCCTTTCCAGGCTTGCCTGAAGATTGAGAAATTTGGTGATCTAATACTGAAGGCCACAGAACCACAGATGGTATTGTTCAACATATACGATGATTGGCTGAAGACCATCTCATCCTACACAGCCTTCTCGAGACTGATCCTGATTTTGCGTGCACTCCATGTGAACAATGAGAAAGCAAAAATGTTGCTGAAGCCTGACAAGACAATTGTCACTGAGCCCCATCATATCTGGCCTAGTCTAACAAACGAGCAGTGGGTTAAGGTCAGATTGTTCAGCCTGCTTAATTAGTTATGTCCTGGTTTAGCAGATACTGCAGTTCGGTTCTTTTGTTTGTATAAACTTGAATAATTATTGCATTTCTCTTGTCATTTGCAGGTTGAAATTGCCCTCAGAGACCTAATACTTTCCGACTATGCCAAGAAGAACAATGTCAACACATCTGCCTTAACCAATTCTGAGATTCGTGATATTATTCTTGGAGCTGAAATCACCCCACCTTCACAACAGCGTCAACAGATTGCTGAGATCGAGAAACAGGTAGTAGTCCTTTTTTTGTAACAGATTGTTATATCTTGGCTGTTAATTTGTTTACCTAGTTGCTAAATATGTCCTTTTTTGTTCCTTCAGGCAAAGGAATCAAGTCAGCTGACAGCAGTCACCACAAGGACCACAAATGTGCATGGTGATGAATTAATTGTCACCACCACTAGTCCTTACGAACAAGCAGCATTTGGGTCTAAAACTGATTGGCGTGTCAGAGCTATATCGGCTACCAATCTCCATCTTCGGGTTAATCATATCTATGTCAACTCAGAAGACATTAAGGTACTTGCATGAGTTGTATCATTATTCTCCTATGGAACACTCCTGAAGAATTATTTCTCACATATTGTTTTGATTAAATTATTGCAGGAAACTGGATATACATATATCATGCCCAAGAATATCTTGAAGAAGTTCATATGCATTGCGGATCTGCGTACTCAGATTTCAGGGTACCTTTATGGCATAAGTCCTCCGGACAATCCCCAAGTGAAGGAAATCCGTTGTATTGCCATGCCACCACAGTGGGGTACCCACCAGCAAGTACATCTCCCTTCAGCTCTTCCTGAACATGATTTCTTGAATGACTTGGAGCCGTTAGGATGGATGCACACTCAGCCAAACGAGCTTCCCCAGTTGTCACCACAGGTTTATTCTAACTTCGCCTTTCGTAGTGGTTTCTAATGATGCTATTCATCCATCTTCTTGTCCTAAAGTCTAGTCCATCGAATGTAGGATCTGGCTGCTCATGCTCGGGTCTTGTCGAACAACAAACAATGGGATGGAGAGAAATGCATAATACTGACCTGTAGCTTCACCCCCGGCTCGTGCTCTCTAACTGCGTACAAGTTGACCCCTTCGGGATATGAATGGGGGAAGAGCAACACCGACGCTGCAAGCAACCCCCATGGTTACCTTCCAACGTACTACGAGAAAGTTCAGATGCTCTTGAGCGACCGTTTTCTTGGTTTCTACATGGTAATATTCTCTCCTCAACATGATTCCTTCAAATCTCTTCTACATGCTTTAGCAGCAGTAGCATCATTTCTCATATTTCTGCTCCTCCTAAATTTTCTCACAGATCCCTGACAACGGTCCATGGAACTACAACTTCATGGGTGTAAAGCACACTGTGAGCATGAAGTATGGTGTGAAACTCGGCACGCCCCGGGAATTCTATCACGAGGATCATCGGCCAACGCATTTCCTCGAGTTCAGCAACTTGGAGGAAGTTGACACCGCCGAGGGTGACCGGGAAGACACTTTCACATGATTCTCCCTGAAGAATGTTTTGTACTGCAACTTGATCTCATAATATGAGTTTTGTCCTTTTGTATGTATATATGTAGATGAATTGTATGTTCACTATGTTACTGTAGACAAATTTATCACATCAAAAACAATTCTCCAACTCAATCCAAATATCTATCTACAGCTTGATGTTTTCAATTTCTGGTTTTGGGTCCATCTCTTCTGTTATAGTCTCCGAGCTGTCCTCTGTCCCCGACTCATTGACCGGGGCGGCTGCGAACATCCCGTTGTTCTCAAGAGCTGCAATTTTCTCCGTGTCTCCTTCAAGCAGTTCAACCACTTCAAGCATCGTCGGCCTCTTCTCCGGCCGATTATCTGCACAGGCAAGTCCAACTAAGATCACTCTGCTCAACTCGTCTTCTACGAACTTGCCCTTCAGCCTTGAATCAGCAACTTCACTGAATTTTCTTTCACGCGCTAGTGGTAAGGCCCAAGTTGTGATTGCACGTTTCGTTGTGGAGTTCAACTTCCTCTCCAGGGGCTTCTTGCCACTCACGAGCTCAAGCAACAGAATGCCGAAACTGTAAACGTCACAGCTCTCGGATGCTTTCCCCAACATTGCATATTCTGGAGCAAGGTAGCCGAGGGTGCCCTTCACTCTGGTGGTCACATGTGTTGCTCCGTCAGGTATGAACTTTGCGAATCCGAAATCAGCTACGAGTGCTTTGAAATCACTGTCCAGCAGGACATTACTGGCTTTGATATCTCTGTGGATTATGTGCGGGGTTGCATAATGGTGCAGATAGCTGGGAACATAGCACAGCAAGAGCAAGAATTAGTTCGACAGCAGCAGAAGAAATTTGGAAGAGAAGTGGAGGTCTTACGCGATGCCCTCAGCAGTGCCAATGGCAATGTTCATTCTCCTGCTCCAGTCGAGATGACATTCAGCGGAGTGGTGTCCATGAAGATGAGATTGCAGGCTAAGATTGGTCATGTAATCGTAGACGATCAGACGCTCTTGCCCTTCTGAGCAGTAGCCTCGTAAGCTCAGCAAATTCTTGTGCCGCACATGTGCAAGTACCTCAACTTCAACAGAAAATTCCATCTCCCCTTTGTTGCTCAATGACTTCAACCTTTTTACAGCTATCTGCAGATGCAAGAAAAGGAATTACGAACTCGTATAACTTACATGCATGCTTTATCTTGGATAATGCATGTTCATAAACAAGAACACGAATGCAGGACAATGAAGTTGTCATTATTAATAGACATAGCACACTTCCATAGTGTGATTACAATAGTTATTTTAGCTTTCCATAGCTGTTTAAGGAGTCACAGATACATGCGTAAAGAAAGAAAATCTCGAATTAGGGCAAGATAAGCACGTGAAGTGAGTTAAGCCTAGTACTGTCACAGGTCAGGTTCTAGAACAAAGTTCAGATCTATGTCCTAGTCTCCATAATAAACCTTCATTTCGGGTGCGTCTTGATTCTCATATTTTTCAAACGAAAACAAATAAAACGATTTCGATGCCTTACTCTTTTCTGCACTAACTCCTTAAGTTTCTACATCTTCAATACTCTTGTTTTCTGCAACCACTATAATGAATGCGCTTTAGAGTATTTTGAAGCCTTTTTCAAGCGTTCATATCCTCCACTCCACAACTAAGACCAGTGCTGGAGAAAAATACCAGATGAGGAAAGCTAGGAACTACTCAACAGAAAACATCTTTGGTCAAATGAGAACTTAGTCTCGGCCTCTAGTCTCTAAATATGAGGTTGTCAACCTAGTACAGACCAAAAAATAAACACGAATTCGAACTCCTCATACCAACCAATACAACTAAAGCCAATGCTTCCTTCTGATAAACTAATATGTTTCCGATACTCAAATTAAATCGTGCATTCTTAGAATAACATGGATGCAGAACAAACCAAATATATGAAGATGAATGAGAAACACAATGGTCTTACTTGAGAACCATCCCAGAGCTGACCCCAGTAGACACTTCCAAATCCTCCCTCTCCAAGCTTGTTATCATAGTTAAAATTATTTGTAGCTAATTGCAACTCCTTCAGAGAAAAGATCCTCCATTTCTTAATCTTTTTCCCTTCGTTTTTCCTGTTCAAATTCAACACTCCAATAAAGTTTGTGCTAAGTCTCAAACATATAACACACCTCATTTATATAGAAAATTGCACCACTCAACTTCTCTTCAATGAAACAGTAGCCGAACCCTTAACATAATCATTTCATCAAACACATATTAGAGCAGCCATATAAAGAACTACATATAGATGATATTCAAATGTAAGAGCCCGGCATTACTGAGCATCAGAGAAGCACATACCCATTTGATCGCCGAATACAACAAAATTTCGAGATAAAATCTGTTATCTTTCCACACCCCATCTTCCAAAATCCAATCTTTCAGCAGAACTTAATTAAATCAGTTGCAGCACCAATTTCAGTCCTTCAGTTTCACCGAAGAAACATCATAAACGCCCAAGATCCGTCAGTTAATATGCATTTTCTCCCTCTTCCGAAAGTTGCCAACAAAAAACATTTGTAGCTGTGGCAGCAGATGTTTCGCCCACTTTCTGAAGCATTCTGGAAAAGCGTTGGTTGATGAATGAAGCTACTAAGAGAGAATGAAGGAGAGCATAGGGGAGAAAAGTGTTAAGAAAATAAAAGCTTGATTTATGAAAGTGTGGTAGGAAATTTGAGAAACAGACGTTGAAAAATATTGATTTTCCTTTTGCAGCGGTGCGCGTGGGCCCCAGTGTCGGGGCCGTTATGTTAAGAGTGTGTGGGCATGTTTTCAAACAGCAGAGGATGAGAGATGTCCAAATCTTTTTCTTTATTTATTTATTTGAGGATGAATTTTTGAACAAAAAAATGTTTGTTATATTTTTTAAACGACGATATTATTTAGTTGCGTTGGGGGAATATGAATTCTCATTTCTCACTTATTTATTTACTTGGAGGAAAATCTTTGCCGAAATTTGTTTTTGTAGGGTTTAAATAATTTGATTATCTAATATGATATATCATACTATATTTTGTAGTTATTAATATGAATCATCAATAATTGGATTCTTGAACATCATTGTCTACATGGAATTTTTTGGAATACGGTGTAGTGTGTCCAACGATTTACAATCTTATTTTATCGTATAATTAACAATAATGCACCAACAAACTTATAGAAATATTATTATATTATTTCTACACATTATTATATTATTGTTTCAACTAACAGCCATCAAATATGTCCTGATCTCACAAGATTTAAGTGATTTTTTTAATGATTAATTGATTATAAATTTTAATGTTTATGAATAAAATTACCCTAAAGTTAAAGACTTTTTAACATATTTAGGGGCAGCCTTCTTCACTCCCTTGCGAAAGCGAAACAATGGCCCATTCCGCCGCCGACAGCAGCCGCCTGCGGACAGGTTCAAAGACGGCGGCGGGAAACTGTACGTGCTACCCCTGAATAAGATCACTTCCATGAATCAAAAGGGGGCGGCGCAGTGGAGGAATGAGATACTGATCCGCGCAAACACGAACTTCCGCGCCGACATCAGCGGAGGGGAAGGAGAAAGATACCGATCAGCCACCGTCATACTCCGCGGCGACGAGGTCCATTCAGCAGTCTTCAGCTCGGTTTTTGATCGGAGATTTGAGCCTTCGGAATCACTGCATCTCTCTCCTGAATTCTGCTGCTGCTGCTGTATTACCTCTTTATTTTGAGTTATTCACATAAATATAGCCCAAAGAAATGGGCCACATCCCACCTAAGAAGGCCCATTTTCTTTTTCATTTTGTTACATGGATTTGAAGTAAAATATTCCAACTTGAACACTATGCTTAATTCTAGTTCTAGTAGGAATTTTAGTGATATTGTTATGGCTTTCTTTTAATATAATTCGATACATGATTTATTCAACTTAAAATCTCACTTGATTGTCGGTCCTATATATTTTTATCCAATATAAGAAATTGACGTGAAAAACACCAATTGTTTAAAAAAACTAACAAACAAACAAAACGAAACTACATTGACATTTCTCATGAAACTCAACGCACAAGTGAAAAAAAATATAAAATATTGAGTTTCGTTTATATATTTAAAAATTAGCAAAAGCGTTTATATATTTAATGTGGTCCAATTTTATTTCTTTAAACAAAATCCACACACACATATATAGAGTTGCGTTCATTTCTGAACTAAGTATTGTGAATGAACAATGAACTAGCAATTAACCATTGATTTAAAAAATCAAGCGGTTGATATGATGACACGTGTCAAATAAATTATGCTATTTAATATCATTAAGGGTAGTATAGGTATTGTAGTATATTTTTATTTTAGGAACCGTTTTTTTTGGTAACTGTATTTTTAATCATGCTTTGATTTATATCATCTCTTTTATATGATCTTATATTTCGATACTTTAATAACTACTTCAATTAATCTTTTTTTTCCATATTACTGGCGTCGTTTTATACGTTCGTCTCTTCTTTCTTTCTTTCTTTTTTTTTGTTTTGCGCCATGGTTTCATGCGATAATATGAATGACATGCCAGGTATGTTTTTTTAGATTTCTTCAGTTATTTCTTTATTGTTTTATTGTTTTTTTATTTTTTTCTTTACTATCTATTTTTTTGTTTATGTTTCAGCTTTTTTTTTTCGTTTTTTTTTTGTGATTTTCATTTTCGTGGTTTGTTTTGAATCCTACATTGCCGTAATTTTTATATTTTTGTCAATGTTATTGTGTATACACGATAGGTTTTTTATTGTTCTTGTTATACGTTTTTGTTTTTTATTGTGTTTTTGTATCAGTATTCTTTAGATATAATATCATTATTCTTTCTGTTAATTGTCATCATTTGTTTTACTGGGTGTAGTGACAGTTTCTTCCGGTTCTCCCAGTACTGTATCATCAGGTATTGTATAAATTGTAATATACTTACTTATTTCATATCATTATTATTCACTTACTTTATAATTTGATAAAATTAAATATGTTTGCGTTATATTTTGTTATTTTTTTGTAATTAAATCGAAGTTCAAAATTAATTATTTTTTTCTCATATTTTTTTTTTTGGGTTTCAGTTTTAGTTGCTCCTATATGTGATGTTGCATTAAAGCCGCATGAAGGAAAACGCTTCAGGAGCCTAGACGAGGCAATGAAATTTTATGAAGATTATGCTTCTAATGTTGGTTTTGATATGCGTATCTACGGCAGCAAGATTGTTGATGATATAGTTACTTGGAGATATGTTGTTTGTACTAGGGAAGGTAAGAAACATACTGTTCAGGATGATGTTGAGAACGCTCGTGATGGATATATTAATAAGCGTAGACGAAGGTCTATTAGGTGTGAGTGCAAGGCTAGGATTGTGTTCAAATATGTTTCAGATTCAGGTTATGTTGTTGATAAATTTCTTGAGCTGCATAATCATGAAATGGTTGCTGTTGAGCACAAGCGTTTCATGAGGGTTAATAGGAAGCTTGATCCTATGCATCAAGAATTTATTGTAGACTGTGTAAAGGCTATTTTACATGTTAATTATCTTGTTCATTTATCATTTATGTTACATTCGTATGTCATTGTTTTATAATGTGTTTATCATTTATTCATTTATTGTGCTCAAATCTTGTTATTTTTTAGAAATATACATTATAAACGGAAGTTCATTTTTTATAATCGTATATCGTCCTAATTGAAACTTGAATATGTAATTATGATTGATTTATGTTTTTTGTTACTCACTTTGTTATTTTGATGCATAATTTTTTTTTTTTTATCTTTACCTACGACCTATATATTTTCGTCCATTTTTATCATTATTTGTATTTATCGGATGTCATTTTTTAAAGCTTTTTATATCATTAATTTATTTTAATTCTGTAAATTGTTTAAAGTTATTTAACGTTATGTTTATTAGTTTATTAAATCGTTTAATTTTTTTTATAAATATAAAATGTATGAATAATAGTGTGTGTATGTAAAGCGTTTGCTTTTTTAAATTTCTGATTGTATAGCAAAGCATTTGCTTTGTTTAATATACAATTGTGTCTGCCTCATTATCTTGAAAACTTTTATCATGCTGCTAGCCATTTCCCCACATGCCTTGTAAAAAACGTCCGTTTTCTCTTCCAACTCCGTCATTCCCTCTTTCGTACTGGGAGCTGGATCTGGAACATCCACATTTACCGGTATTCTTAGCATTTCTTCAACTGGCAATCCACTTATGTCCAGTCTTTTTTCCACATGTCCCCTCCCAAACTTTTCCAATTCCAGTTCTTCCTCCTGCCTTTTCCGCAGTAATCCCCCAGTCCATCCTCTGATGGTTGGAAAACTCCTCTCTATAGGCCTATAACAATGTACAACCCTATCTACGTAGCATGCCTGTTAAGGAATAAAAAAATTAATGATACATTAAAACAGAAAAATTGATATGTACTGATTTGTTTAATGATAATCATCAT
>JAPKLW010002559.1:2933-75671 GCA_026898455.1 Plectranthus barbatus
AGCGCTCAGTTCTGTACGCTAGGCTGGGGCTGGAATACTGGAGGAATGAAGAGGCCTGGGCGACTGAATTCATGGATACATTAACTGACGAGCCAGAGCCCTTGTCCCTTAGGCGTGTCCGGCGGCGAGTGCAGAAGATTCTTGATTATCGCCTAAGGACTGGCAGCTCAGGACTCCCGAAGCCAAGGCGTGTCCGAGTGCCCTTTCTCCAGTTCCACCGCACCAGCCGGGGCTTTCAGGTGGTCTACGCTCTCCGAAGGATCCGAATACTGATTGCCCTCCCACCGCTCCTCCTCTACTTTGCCCGTCTGTTCGATATGGCAGCCACTGAGTTGCTAATTGATCATGTGGTGGAGGAGGATCCCTCCCGCAGCAGATGGCTGGTCCCTGCAGTCGCTGGTGCTCCGAATGTTGTGGAGCTGGAGCCCGTTGACTGGGTGGAGGCGAACTTTGCAGAAGATCAAGTCCCACCAGCATCAGCTGAGGTGCTGGTGGAGGAATCAGCTGAGGAGTCAGCGTCAGCAGCCGCTGCAGTCCCAGCAGAAGCATCAGCCGCTGCAGAGCCAGTAGTGGAGAGGCCAACTGGAGCTGACACTGAGATGGCTGAGGCCTCATCTGGTGTGCCCTCTACTTCGATGGAGCTGTCAGCAGAGCCTCTCTCCGAGGTCCATCCGCCTGCGCAACTGGTTGCTCTCATTGATGCCAGGATGGACCAGCGCTTTTCTTCCTACCGAGCAGAGATGGCGCAACAAATGGAGGCTTTCACCTCTGGGGTGAACTCCTTTTTGGCGCGGATCCAAGAGGGGGAAAGGGCGCGAGCAGTCGCTGATGAGGAGAGGGCTCGGCTTGCTGCGGAAGAACGCCGGATTGCTGCTGAGGAGCGCTTGAAGAGCAGACAAGATATGGCAGCGCTTACTGAGATCCTGAGGTCGCTCACAAGCAGAACTCAATCACCAGGATCATCTTCTCAGCCATAGTCTAGCTTCTTCATTTTATTGAAAGTAATTTTTGTATCAGTTAGACTAGTCAGTTTTTAATCCTGTACTTGTAATTGTAACATCATTAATGGATTGATTACTGACGGGTTGACGACAATTTCTCATTATCCAACTAATGTCAACTTTTTACTTACCAGCTGAACTTACACATTCAGTGTAATCAGCACCAGCACTCATTTTGATACTTTGTTGATTCTAATCTGGCTCAGAGTTTTACTTCAAAATTTAATCGAGCAATATCTCTCCTGGTTTGAGGGGGAAGATCTTTAGGTTAAAGCTGATGTGAGGAGTTAATTTCTTGGGTTTAGATCTGATAGGCTTACCTGTAAAACCCGGAAATACTTTGTAACTTTCCTCATCAGCTGAGTGCTCGCTGGTTAGGCTTTGATCGCACCAAAAAGGGGGAAATTGTTGGGAAATCTGGCTGTTTTCCTTCCACAGGGGCGCACGAATTACAAGGCATTATTGCTAGAGCCTAAAGGGGGAAATTGTTAGATATTAGCCTTGGTGTTTTGGTGGATCAAATCCTAAGTCCAACCAGCGTCAGTTGTCTCTAGAATAGCTCTAGTCTCAAATGTAAAGTCCTGTATAGGTATTTTGAGTTGTAAGTCGCAGCTGATCAAGACTCATGCTGGCTACTGTTCACCAGCATGAGATGTGCTTACCAGTTGAGGGATGCCTCACCAGCAAGCGACTGACCAAGACTCATGCTGATACTGTTCATCAGCATAGAGTTGAGCTATCGACTGGCTACTGTTCACCAGTGGGAAGATTTCATCAGCAGGAGGCTGACAGATCTACCAGCAGAATATGTGTTTTGGTTGACACTATTCACCAGCGGTGAAGCCACCAGTCACGGGAGAATTCAAGAGATAACATCAGACGAATTGGTAGACCTTGATTGTGCTAAGGCAAGTCACCAGCAGAGACTGCCAGCACAAGATCACCAGTATGATCTACCAGTTGGAGGTTATCAGCAGAATTGAAGATTCGCTCTCCCGAAGACTTAGAGACAAAAAGAAGATTCGTCTGAGGAAGTAACTGACAGTGTATGACTTTAAGGAGGATGCCTTAAAGTCTATCAATTCAAGACACCAGTTCCGATTCCTCGTACTGACGAATAGAGTCGTTCTGACACAAAGAGATCTGTGTCAGATAAAGCGATCAAAGGTATGGCGCTTTCCGGAAATTCCTACCTACCGCCGTCAGAAGGACATGCGAGGACAGAGACTTTTCCGGATGTGTCCAAACGGCTAGTAAATTTGAATGGGATCCCTCGTCTATAAATACCTGGGATCCATCAACATTCAATACTCTTAACACTCTTGACCTACCGAAAGCTCAAACGCATTCATATCAGCGAATAAGCAATCTTTTGAGGCTTTTCTTAAAGCTACTCCGTGTGTCAATCATTTGAACACGAGACTCCAAGCTTCTAGCTTGTGAGTTATTGATCTCATTTGGTGTTCTTTCTCATTCCGAGGAAGAACATAGCAGCTCTTGAGCCAGCCAGCTCCAGAGTTATTACGGGCAGTTTTGCCGCCAGCAAGAGTCAAGTTCTTGGGAGAACTCAACACCCAATCAGTCGGAGGTGGAGGTTGAAGTGACGTGCTCGCACTCCATCCATCTGACGAGAGTTGAAGAAGGACAAGGACCGGGAGCGGTTGATCCAGTCGACTGGTAGACGAGGCATCTACCAGCTGGAAATAGATCGTAGGAAATCTTGTACCGGATTACTCTTTTTAGTGAATTTCCAGTGCTTCGACTGGAGAGTGGACGTAGATCAGTTGATCGAACCACTATAAAATATCCTTGTTATTTACTGCTTTCAGCATTTACTTACTGATTTAAAACCCAGCACCCAAGTGCTGGAGTATTACTGAAACCAGTTTATAACTGTGCAAACTCGACTCTAAAATTTTCTAAGTCCTGAGTCATCAGCTGACCAGCCAGTTGCCAGTCAGCTGAATACTCAGTTGCCAGTTGACTTACCAGCTGACAAGGTCCCAGTCAGCTGTGTAACCAGCAGAGTGCAAGAAATGAACTTACGCATTTTCCGCTGCCAAGTTATACCCTGATATCCGGGACCAACAAACTGTGTTTCAACTTATGAGAGAGAGCTGTCTATTTATAGACCTAGGGTTGCAAACCCTAATGGGCTCCTGGGCTCAATTCAATATATTTATTTGGGCCAGACCTGGGACCTAATGCAAATAATAAAGTGAGCCTATAAATTAATTAATTCACATGTCCACAACCCAGGACACAATTAATTAAATAATATTAATTCTTTTTCACCACAGAACTAATACTGATCTACCCCTTTATTACCACGTTATGAGAACGGACTGCATTAATTGAGAATCCCCATATTTAAGGTTACCGAACATTCATTAATTAATCGGAGCCTATGACAAGCTCTAACTACAATTAATTAATATCTTATAATTCCTGAGTAGTACCACTCAATCCTTATCACTCGTGCCTGAACTTAATCAGCCTGCAGGACTTTGACACGATGAATGTTATTGAGCTCCTCAAGGAATGTCCCCATCCTATTACTCGGATATGGTTACCTAAACCCAGTCTCAGGCGGTACTACATGAATTGCTGTTACCCAAGATGCGGATATACGAGCACGTTACTTAGGCTCTCCACCATGGCAAGTCAAAGCAACAGTCAACCCGTGCAAACCCTTGAACCTTCGTTAGGGTTTGGACTCAATCAATATAACGAGATCTTGTATTCGCTGATGTCAGACAGACGAATACATCTCACTGCGGTCCATCAATATGCCACCTCTGCGTACCAGCATGTCAAGTAACCAAGACAGACTACTTATTCCGACAATGCCGCAGCCATCCGGACAGACGTATCTTCATACGCTGTCTCGGTTGTGATCAGGTTTATGTCTCACTAGGTCAAGTGATCATACTGTCTTCTGCGATCTACAACACGTCGTATGATCGTCCCTATCGGTGAGACAATATACCATTGTTCATACATGTAAGATTGTTAACAGATAGGAGAAATAAACCGCCGTATACTCATTATAATAAATTATTTCAGTATACAAAACCAATCATGAAGCTCTAGTATATCGTCAAGAGTACATCATAGCTTTCTGCGAGGACACTTGGCGTGCGATGATGGCAATAGATGATTTTGCCAATATTAATTGGGCAGAGTACTTATTCTCTCGACTGCTGGAAGGAATTGAAGGAAAGCCCTCAAGTAGCATACCTTTTGAGCTACAACTCAACGCTCTCCTAGAATAGGAAATATTTATCATAACTTGTGGACTGGATCTTCAGAATGAATATTTCATTACACCCAGGTTGGTTTGGAAGAAAAGATCTCCTCATCGTGCTAATGAGAGTGAAAGCTCTAGGTGAAGAAGAATTTGAACTCATGTATCTTTCCTTGCACATCGTATGTACTTGAAATATTGGCAATATGTTAATGGAAAATATATTCAAAGTTTGATGACAAAATTACACGATCAAGTGTAATCAGTTCACTTATCGCCCTGAAGTTTTATTCGAAAAATATCTCTGCTGTTGAGGGGGAAGATTAATAGGGTACGCTGAGGAATTCAGTTTTTGAGTATAAAACATGTTATAATATTATTTATAAACTCAAACCTGATCTATTACCAGCAGAACAATGGTTGTTTTTACAACATCAAATAGGGGAAAATTGTTAGGAAGAATTCCTACCTTATTATTGTTTTGATGTTTCAAAGATTGCATAGGAACAACCAGATTAGAGAGTCTCTAAATTAATATAGTCCATTTCACAACTTGTAATGTCATGTTAATAGGTATAACGAGTTGTAATGGAGCTGATCAAGACAAACTGGATTTGGGATCTACTACAACACTTTGGACCGCACAAAGAGTTAAAAGGAACTGATTACCAACTTGGAGCTGACACTTCGAGAAGTTGGCTGATGTCAAAAGTTTACAAGTTCAAGTTTCTCAAAGCATTTCTAACTCGTGAATCGAGACAAAAAGAACAAGTTAGAGGAATATTTTATAAGCCAGACATCAAGAATGGAGATTACATACAATTTGAGACCCTGGTGCGCAACCAATTGTGATTCCTCGGACTAGCAGAGTCGTGCTGACACAAAGCTATAAATCAACATCTACTGTCAAAAAAGGACGGAGCAGGTGCAGAACTTTTGAAAAAGCACTTTGTCCATCGCAGAGAATAGAGACACGGGACGGGACAACATCCAAATTGTCTCTAAACGGCTACAAATTTTAAACATGTCTATAAATAGACGAAGTGCCCATAGAGAATATGTTACCTCAATCAACGGATTACGTTATCATTTTCACCGATATTACTAATCTAACCACCAAAGTTACAAAAATTCTACAAGCTACAAACTCAAGCTTTCAACTTCGAGGCTAATTCTTAGCTTATCGTGTGTCATCTTTGGAAATGAGACTCGTAGTCTTTCAGCTCGAGTTATTTCGTGGTGTTCTTACTTTCCCAGTAAGAACACAACAATTGATGCCTATGTCCAAGCAGTAACTATCACGGGCGTCTAGCTGCAAATTCGATAGTCCCAAGATCCAGATGAGGAGGTTGTGTGGTGTTGTCACACTACAAGTCTGAGAAGCCGGAAGGAAGACGAAGCCCTGGGCGAGTAAGCTAGTGGACTGGTAGATATTAACATCTACCAGCTAGCAATAGAATTCTAGGCTTCTAGTAAAGCCTAGTGATTTTCAGACCTTGGTCTGAAGAGAGGAAGTAGGTTTCTAGGCTCTAAACCTCTATGAATCATTTTGCTCTTTACTGCTTTATTTATTTTTACAAGGATTTTAAAACTCAGCACGTCCTAAGTGTTGAAGTATACTTGAAAATGAACCTAACATTAAACTCGCTAAATTTTAAATTTTCTGAAATACAAACTAGTGAGCAACTAGCAGTTTGTTGAGTGCAAGTTTGATTAAACTTATTTTCGCTGTGTATCAACTCTAATCTCGAGATCAACAACCTATAATTAAGTTTATATAGTAATGATTACAAATAAAATTATTTTAAAGATATTTTTCCAAAATTGTATGATAGTAATATTTAATAATATTAACAAATTAATAAGATAAATTAATATAATATTAACAAATTAATTATTTTTTATAATTTAAAATGTTGAATTATATATGATATGCATTATAACAAACAATAAGCAACCCATTATATATAATTATAAAAATTTATATAGATAATTATAGCCAAATATCACATTTTATTTTATAATTTTAATTTAAATTAGAAAAAGAACATACATAAGTAATTTTAAAATGTAAATACATTAATTTGATTTTTTCTTTTTTATTTTATTTAATACTTTTTATTTTAAGCTAAAATTTATAGGATGTAAGTATATCAGTTTGATTTTTATGTTACTTAAAATTAATATTATTTATATATTAAAAATATAAAATACGGGTGCGCCAATTTGATTTTTTATTTTATTGAAATTATAATTTAGTAATTTATGTTAAAAATATAAAGTATTGGTATATCAAGTTGAAAAAATATATCATTTATCATATCTATCAAACACATAATTGTTACAGGGTGTGCATTCGGGCGGTTCGGGAGAAAACTGCCCAAGTTTTGCTCCACCGATATAACCGATCGAAAATTTATCTCCAAAATTATATTTCCACTGAACCAACAACCGGCCGAAAAAAATCGGTCGGTTATAATCGGTTTCGATTATCACCGATAAAAAATTTCAAAATCCAAACAATAATTTGAAATCAATTCGGGTTGGTGCAGTGGTGCGTGGTAAGATGACGATTGATGATGTGTGCTGCGTCGTATGCAGAGATTCTTCAGCGGGTAACACAGTGCATGCAAAATTAGTCGGACTTGGGCAGAATTGGTGGAAGAATTCTCAAAATAAATAATGAAAAAGTGTTTATAAGAGATAGAAAAGGAATAAAAATCGACTGAGCGAGAAGGTAACAGTGAACATAAAATTGTAAATGAGGAATGGCTATTCAGAAACATAAAGTGGACAAGAGAGAGAGATTGTGTATATTGTAATTTGTGACAGAGCATGGTGGAAAGTGGGAGGATTAATTTTTGAGAGAGAGAATAAATGACCGAAGACAATAGAGGAGGAAAAGGAGGTGGGGAGGGCTTGAGGTAAATAAAAAATAATAAATATGCACACAATTCGGACGGTTCGGTGTTTTCCGATGAGTTTATGAAAGAAACCGAACACCGAACCTATTTCAATCGGTTTTTATTTTCAATCCCCGACCACCGATCGATATATATTTCCACCGACCCGAACTGCCCGAATTTGATCGGTTTCAGTCGGTTAATTCGGTGCGGTTCGGATTTTGCACACCCCTAGTTACATATAAAATATTGACACATATTTTTGTGACATATATTTGCTAAAATCAAAAGATTTGTATAGGAAAAAAAAAAGAGGAAAAAAGCAGATTCGGATATGATTCTATTAATCTATATATACTTAAAAGCATAACCCTCACACAATTTTTTTTCCCCCCAAAACCACTTACCAAAAATATTGTTGTGATAAATTAGGTAATTAACAACAAATATGGTAAGTATGTAATTAGTTATTACAAATTCATTTTTGGGATATATTATAACATATATATATATATATAAATATATCTTAGTATTTGTAATTAAAAATATTAGTTATTTTGTTAGTCATTAATTAATTATTACTTTTTATATATAAATTATGAATTATATAATTATATTTTTTAATAATGCTAAATTAATTTAAAAATTAAAGAATGAAACATAAAATGATATAAACAATAATGTTACCTGGGAAACAAGGAAATTAATTTGTAATCAATAATATAGAATGCTAATTAAGAATAAAATTATGTAACAAATACGAAAATTGGTGTAACTATTTAATAACTAATAAAAAAAATAAAGAACAAACTAAAAAAAACAATAATATAAATAATTGGGGAACAATGAATTTATTAATTATGGAAAACTTATATTAGCATAATGAAAATCAATATACTAATAATAAAGTAACATAATTAGCTATAATATTTATTAGCTATATACTGCAAGATTGATATGTATCGTCTAATTTAATAGTTAGTGTGCATTAATTCTTTAAAATTTTATATATAATTTGTGTAATTAATATCAGTCAATTTATCAATTTTTTTCCTTAAAAGTTATAAATTGATGTTACAAAATATTTATTATATATAATCACAATTAAATGAAAAACTTAATTAGTGGTTATTTCAATAAAGTCTTCTTATAGAATAATTAGTATAAATACTCAAGAAATTTAGCACAAATAATCAACCATTCTCATTTTTTATTTTTGTTAAAGTTGAGTTTTTAGAGAATTTAATTGGGATCATTTGTTCATGTTGATGCATTTGTATAATGTTTATTTAATTATTTTATTTGGTTTATATTCTCAATTGAGATTGTAGTTAAATATTTATCCACATCAGGTTTTGCACGAAATCTACTACCGATGAAGATGAAGAAATGGTTCGATTTGTACTTATTTGGAATTCGAGAAACGTCGATTAATACGTCTAATAATATGCATAGATTATGTATGGCAAGTTTGATATGTAACGCCTAATTTGATAATATACATTAATTATTTAAAATTTTATGTATAATTTGTTGGATAAACCCATTTGTCAAGTTTCTTCCTTAAAAACATATAAATCAACGTTAAAAACATTTAATATATATAATTCATAATTAAATGTACCTCTTAATACTCATCAAATCTAGCACAAAAAGCCAACCATTGTCATTTTTTTGTTTTTGTTAGAGTTGCGTTCTCATATAATTTAACTGCGATATTTCTTTATGTTGATGTAATTCTTTATTTTTTATATAATTTATGTTATTTGTATTTTTTCTAATTTAAGATTGTAGCTAAATATTTCTACATATCAACTCTTGCACGAAATCCACTACCAATGAAGATAAAGAAGATGTTCAATTTGTGCTCCTTTGGAGTTCAAGAAGCATGGGTTAAAGGAGGTTTTACTTTTTCTATTATATTATTTTTTATGTAATAAATTAAATCACATCCTCCTATTTTTATTGTTCATGAATAAATTTCTAGATGTGTCTATTGTTAAATAATATATCCTATTTATATTTATATGGATGTTGATGGTTGCATATAAAATTCTAAACCTACCTTTTGTTTATATATGATCGAATAGATTAATATTTTAAATAAGAATTGATTTGTTAATAACATTTTTGTTTATATATGAATGGATAATCATAGATCTTGATTCTGGAAATCATGTTAACTAATTTATTTAATTAATATAAAGTAAACAAGAAAAAAGTAATACAAGAGAAATAATATTAGATAACCACGCAGAAGATCGAGAATTTCTAAATCATTATTGTGTAATTTGCAATCTGATTTTATATAATTATCTTTCAAAGTGTCTCATTATTTTTATTCTAATTATATATATCATCACTACTGTTGCGGTTCGAAAAAATAGAGCCCATGGATTTACGATCAAACGAGAAAATCAAGAATTTACAAAATGTACGAATTGATGTGTCATTTTTCCGGGAAAAAGTTCCTCCTCTCTTTACAAATATCAGGACCTATTTATAAGAAAAATCTAATTAAAACATTATTTATTGAGTGCTCATTTATTGTCTTGAAACCACCGGCCATTAATCCTTTTAACTCGTAATGGTCGAACCACTTGTAACGTTCGAACCGTTACACATCATTTAATTCCAGTTGAAACCGTCGAGGGAATAACTACTTCGAGTTGCCTTGTTCGAACTGATTAAATCGAACTGCTCTCTCATTCGGACTCCTCTCTAGTTGAATCGAACTGCTTCCAGTCGAGCTGCCTCACGAACTGGTTAAGGCAAACTGCTTTTCTTTTCGGACTCCTTTTTCTTGGTGCTTTTTATCCGGTCCAAACAGCCTTTTTTTCCTACAAAACAATTTATGGGTCGCATACTTGGATCATTAAATTGGGCCGCTTATTTTTGACCTCAACAATAGCCCCTTCGGCTTAGCGAGGTGCTCTCTGGGGGACCTCGGTAAGTCGAATAATCGATTAATCATGTTAGTTCGTCGTTTTCCATAAGCGGAGTTCGATTTTCCCAGATGTTGGCTCTTCGAACTCTTCAAAAGATGAGAGTTCGGTATGATTCGAAGTGCTTTAGTAGCGCTTTCTTGGCTCGAAGGATCAATTCCTCTGTGGGTGACCCTTCTTACTCGTGCAACTCCGTAAAGTTGCAACGGGTGCCACAGCTGCGGGCCCGAAACCGCAGCGTTTGTGTAAGGACAGTTCGGGTTCTGTCCGTTTTTAGCCATCTGGTTAGCCCCTGTGAGCTGTTTCAACTCTATTTTCGGGGTCTTTTATGTGGCCGACCTCTTCGGAGGAAGTGACCAATTTGGGTATCGAGCTGTTTTGAGCTCGTAATATGAGATGTGTTTCTCGTGTTTTAGCACTTTAAGAGCCCCGAGGGGTTTACTTTCATGATTGTTGGAGCAATAAATTTTATTTTATTTATTAATTTTTATTTTTGGAGATGCGCTTTTGGGGTCCGAGCCCCAGGCCGTGGCTTCGCTTTGAATAATTTTCAACCGCAAAATATTTTCTGAGGTGCGTTAATTTGTCGAGAGGTGTATTCGGTGTTCCATGTTAAGCCCCTAGCGTGTGAGCCCCAAGTAGGTGACCTTGTCTCTTTGATACAGTTACCTACAAAGGTAAGAAAGCAGGAAACCAACCAAAAACACAAGAGAAGCAGGGACGACCAACTAAAAATAACAGATCTCGATAAACAAAATCAAAATTGAACAGAGGAGCCAAAGAAACACCACCACCAATAATGAGGCTAAAAATCGTAGCACTAATCTATAAAAATAGACAAAATCAATATGCACGAAGAGGAAATAATTTACGCAGCATAAGAAAATTCTATGCGACTAAGGGGAGCACGGCCACGTGAACAATATTGTAAATAGTGGGAAATAAATGATGAGAATAATAAAAAAGAAAAATACTAGAATTATTAACATCTAGATTGCTACATTATTTCTGACTTTGGTATGGATAGAAGTAGGAGGATGATGAGTCAAACGAAGTCATTTCTGCGGAAACAACGCATATATTATATTTAGATGCGAACAAGCATGGTCCATTATATTTCTATCCACCATCTCAAAATCATGAAGTATAATCCATCATATCAAATGTTATTCACATACAATATTACACCTATTTTCTACACAGCCACATATTATGCATTCTTTCAATATAGTATAATTAAGCAACACCCTATCTTAGCAATATTCAAGAAAAACACAAACATCTTCGTCTCTTTCCTCACGAATTATATAGAATTAGATTGTGTCTCAAAGGTAAACAAATCCAAGTGGACAAGTCAAACTTAATAAACTAACTCAGCACAAATTCCAAGAGAACAAAGAGGATAACTGCAAGCACTCACAATCAAGATAATTAAATAAAATGCAAACAAGCTGAAAATGGGACGTCAATCATGCATTAACCAACAAACAAAGCAAGAAACCTTCACAGTTCGTTTAACAATCATGTAATCAGAGAACGTGGTTTACAAAATAGCAAACATGTGAGGATAAGGGATTAAGATACACCTGTAACTGACAAAATCAACCCAAGTACGAAGAGCAGTCAGCATCAAATCGGGGCATACCAGAAAGGATGCATCATGAAGATCAGTGGAGGAATCTGGGTTACACCTCGAGCGTTCCAGCCAGGTCTCCAGTACCTGTAAAATATAGGCAAAATCCAGACAAGGAACACGTGCGACAGAGAATAAACAAATACCCAAAGACTCCGAATGCAGTGGTGGTGGAAGGATTTAGGATTTTTTGTTTTTTTACTGGATTTTCTTCGTTGTTTATCGTTTCCAAATCCATGGGCCCCACGGTGGGCGCCATTGTTGCGGTTCGAAAAAATAGAGCCCATGGATTTACGATCAAACGAGAAAATCAAGAATTTACAAAATGTACGAATTGATGTGTCATTTTTCCGGGAAAAAGTTCCTCCTCTCTTTACAAATATCAGGACCTATTTATAAGAAAAATCTAATTAAAACATTATTTATTGAGTGCTCATTTATTGTCTTGAAACCGCCGGCCATTAATCCTTTTAACTCGTAACGGTCGAACCACTTGTAACGTTCGAACCGTTACACATCATTTAATTCCAGTTGAAACCGCCGAGGGAATAACTACTTCGAGTTGCCTTGTTCGAACTGATTAAATCGAACTACTCTCTCATTCGGACTCCTCTCTAGTTGAATCGAACTGCTTCCAGTCGAGCTGCCTCACGAACTGGTTAAGGCGAACTGCTTTTCTTTTCGGACTCTTTTTTCTTGGGGCTTTTTATCCGGTCCAAACAGCCTTTTTTTCCTACAAAACAATTTATGGGTCGCATACTTGGATCATTAAATTGGGCCGCTTATTTTTGACCTCAACAACTACTATTTTTTAAAAATAAACAACTCAATAAAAAGTAGAAAAATAAAAAAATGAATAATTAACTGATTAAAATTTGAGAATCAATAATTTAGAAATTCAAGTACTTTATGTAATCCAATAAATTAAATTTATAACATAATATGATTTAATATAAAATATATGTTGTTTTTAAATAACATTTAATATATTTTATAAAGAAAAAAAGACACCATGTAAAAAACATAAGCTGTAAATTCTTTTTTATTAAGATTATGCCAAAAATTAATATTTCCCAAAAAAATAAAAAACTCAACACCTGTATATTTACAAATGAAATTTAATATAGATTATTTTTTGGATTATGCAATTAGTATAACGATATTAATTAATTAATATAAATAATAATGAAATATATAATTATGCCAAACATATATATAAACAATTTGTATTACTTAATTATATATTTATTAAGTTCATTATTAAAATTAATAATTATTTAATATATTATACAATTATATATGCAAGTTTTTTTGAGTGAAATTTTTTTGAGAGAACCTTGCATTTATATATATAAAATAGTGAGTTAAGGGAAGGATCGGTATATATAAATAAAATGAAAGTAGGAGATGTAAGCATACACAAAATTGAACTGTGTGTATATGTAAGAGAAGCATGGTGAAAAATGAGAGATGATAGATATAATTAGAAATGTTTTTTATTTTACAGTATTATTATTAAGCATTTTGTCTATAGTCAATTAATTATAATAGTATTCGAATTACGTTGGGGACCTTCTCTTTATTTAAATAATGAAGTAGACTATTAAAAAAAAAAAATTAATAGGAAAGAGATAAAAGACTAAAAAAATTCTAATGTGTATGTAAATTAAGGGTGACAATTATCGACACCACACGATAACCCGACAGGAATTCACACAGTATTAATGGATATGGAATTAGAATTATCGAATCGGCACATATATATTTCACATGTATTTGATATTATAAAATTTAATTTCAAATGCTCAAGAAAAAGCTAAAAAAAATATTAATTTTTCAAATATAATATATTTTATTTTCCACTAAAAAATAAGTATATTTATCCACATCACAAATGTAACAACTCCCCAAAAACTCCAGTGAATAAATTTAAATTTTAAATTTTAGATCGCTTTACAATTTGAAAATAATTTAACATATTCTATTTTTTCTTTGATTAAAATCAATATGTTAATATTTACTCATATTGATTAGAGCAAGAGACAAATGAGAAGACATAATGCACGAAATGCAAATATATGGAAAAATCAGAGATAATAAATGGTTGTAAAATGAAGTGTGAGTATAAGTGAGAAATATAAGAAGAAAAAAATAAAATGGTAAATCAATCAAGATATTAGATTAATTTAAAATTTTATCATCAACTCAACTATAAAATTTGAGATAAATTTAAAAAATTTATCCCAAAAAAAAAAAAAACAAGAGGCAAGAAGAATAAGAGAAATAGAGAGTGATGGGGATGAGTTGATCATTAGTTAGAAGTGATTGAATAAACTTGAAAAAATTCACATAGCGACAATAACAATAATATTTGACTAAAAAGCAGTTAGGAATAGTGTATTAATCCGTCATAATCTATATAAACATAAAAGCAAGACCCCAACATTCTTAAAATAATTATTCATTATATAAGGAAATTATCACAAATAACACTTAAATATTCATTCATGAATGAATTGTAATATATTTCGTACCCATTAATCATTGATAGTTTACTTCAAAGTTTCTTAGTTGAGTTACACCTACAACTTATATGCATGATTGTGTCTTGATGTATGTTTTACTTTGGGCAGTAAGGTTTTGTGGGCTATTGCGAGATAAACGAGTGAAAAAACAAAGGGAGATTCATGCCGGAAGTTCAAGCTCTGCGCGACGGTCGATATGATTATGACGGGAGCTTGGAATTGATACAAATATATTATGGAGAAGAATTGAAGCAACACTCTCTATGACGCTTTGTGTCTATCAACACATAATGCATAAATTATTGGGCCTATAAACGATGTTTTATTAAATATCACTTCAACTGGAAAATTCGATGTCAACTTACTAATATAGTGAAGTGCTTATAGAGATGAATAAGAGATATAAATATAAACCAATTTTGATTAATTGAGTAATTTAAAATATAATTTTTACCTTGACTGATAAATTTATATTTTGATGTAAGATAAATTGAGTTCATTATTTTACTATTATATATACTTTACAATAAATTAATTATAATAATATCTATACCTGCGCATCGCGCAGGCAGAAATCTAGTTAACAACTATAGCACATCAACATCAAGCCTAGAAACGAAACTACCTGATTTGTATAAGGATCTGTTACAAATGCCCCACAGTCATCTTCAGTGCCAAGCAGAAGCTGAGACCAAATTTCTATATTTCCATCCTAACAGCATAGCTCCATCTAATTCCAGCAAGGTGTAATGTTCAGAATAGCGTCTCAGCAAACCCCTAATCACAGAATTGACATAAGAACTCAATGGAAACTGTCGAAAACCCGCCATCATAAACCTTAACCTCCATTTCCCGTAGAGTTCGTGTCGTTCCACTCTCTCATTCCCTTCACAGGCTATGATGTTCACGATGTCCCTGGCCAAACACTGCTGCTCCACATTAATCCGCTCCTTCCTGTCCCTTGGCATTGTTACATCTATCGACTCGAACATCGCTGAGTAGTAGTCAAGAGTTTCTTTGAATCTCGGTAGAAAAGGAGCAGTGTTCGTGTTTGATTCTTGCTCCACCAGAGTCACCACTTTGGGGTTGAGTGATTTCACCATCCTCAGAAGTCCATCCCTTGGATTCGACACATCTACACTCTCATCCGGAGTATGGTGGAGCTGCAGTGGGAAATTCACCGCCAGGGCTTCACCTGGCCTAACGTCCAACATCTCCTTTGTAATGTCGGGAGCGAAAACTGGAACAGCATGAAACTCAACGCTGATGTTAAATTTCTCCGATATTGCTGCCAAACGCCTTGCCACTGCAGATAGACCATCCCCTCGAGCATATTTGGAGACTGGATCATCAATGCCGGTGATACGAACATGTGGTGGACCACTAGGTCTAGCAGCAAGCGCTTGTAAGAGAGTTATCCACTGTGTCCCCTGTGCAATATGGAAATCAACTATGTGGATACGGTCCTCACTTTTACAGGCTTCTGCAATTGCCCCGTTTGCAGCCATATAACCAAATTTCAGATAAGGACATATCTCGTATAGAATGTGCATATAGGACAGCAAGTCCTTGCTATCTGGCTCGTCGCACTTCAGGGCTCGGTAAATGTTGGTTCCAGATGACTCTTTCCGAGCAACAAGCCCTTCTACCAAGTAAGCACCCAGACGCTGTATTGGCTCTCCACTAATGGACACAGCAGCACGAGCTTGTTCTACTAGTTTTTCAAACTCGGTTAAATTATTCTCAGACAGAGCTCTGGCACAAGCAATCAACAGCTCTTTCAAATTGTTTGGAGGAAAGCCCTGCAATCCAAAGTCCTCCATAACTTCCTGACGATTGTCAATGTGATCTTGATTCAATGAGCCAGTAAACCGAGAATCATGAGGAGACTCGGATTGATGTGAATGAGAACCCTGAGCTTCCTGGTTCCATGCTCCTGGTCTCTGGTCAGGTGTTGGAGATGGCCTATTTCCCTCCAAAAATGATCCAGATGTTGTCACTTCCTCATTCACCTCTGAAGCCATAAGAGCACTCTCCAATTCCAGCAGAGCGTGTTCTATGTTCCGACTGTTGCTTGCATTTGACAGAAAAGTAGGTAAACCAGAAATTATTGAAGGACTATTCTGATGGTGGAAGGCAAAGGAGCTAGATTGGTGAGGGTTAACACTGTAATCAACGGAAGTTTCAGAAGAAGGGGTGGTTTCAGAGAGAAAATCAGATGGACTTTCCCGCTCTTGACTATCACTGTATCCGGTGACCGTATCAGTCTCAAAGTGAGTAGAGAAAGGCGAATTGGGCGAGTTTCTTGAATCAAACTTCAAGGATTCAAGCAGCCTTGTTGGTATCGGGGAAACAGTAGGATAAGAGGAGTAGGATAAGTCTGAACCACTATATCCAAGATAATGAGAGTCCATGCTATGCGACAAGCATCTGCCTTTGTGTTAGGAATTTCTCAGCTATGGCACCAACTACCGAGGAAGTAGTATAATCTAGACAAGATAATAAACCAAATTCAATAATACTTTGCACAAAAATCCACCTGAAAAAGAAGACAAAGTGTGTTGAAGAATTAATATACTCGCTGCTTTCATATGAAAAAGGAATTGAGCATTCTGCTAGTGAAGTTTGAGACAACTTAGCAAAAGGCAAGAAAATCAGGATATACCGTTTATTACATCAAATGACAGTAAATAACATCATCTATCGTGTGCAGTCTATCATGTTGATTTCCAGTTTCATTAATAAAGAGGAACAAGGTCCGCAAGAATCTATAATTTATAAAACAATAACAATAAGAACCCACGAATGACAAAAGAGTTTCTATTGATCAGAGAGCTTCTACAGATCTCAAGATTCTTAGTTTCTGCAATCTTGAAATAAAAAGCAATAGAAAGAGGATTAATCCTTAATAAGAAAAAACATACAACTAAATTATCAGTGGTTCACCCGAACAAGTCGTCCAACAACTAGCAGTACAATTAGCAATGAAAATTGAGAGGCATTACGGAGATGGGAATAAAGATGCGCGAAGAAATCCAAGCAATCTATATTATAAAGTTCAACTCCAACGAAAATCAACCCCTTGACCACGCCCAAAACTCTCCTCATTATTATAAAACAAAATGCACACAAAGGTCAAACCAAACTCTCAATTTCTCTTCTCCTCAAGCAACCAACCACCCAACAAAAACACACACAATCTAGAAATTGAGATTCAATTAAACCTTAAAAACGAAAATCCAGAAATCAAAACCACAAGTGGAGACGAATCAAGTACCTGATGATGATTGCAGCTAGAGCTTGAGATAATTTAAGGAGAGAAAAAACAAAAGAATTTGACTGAATAAATAGAATGGGGTTGAAATTATGAAGGGGAGAAAATGCTTCGAGTCGAAAGAATGAGAGAAAGAAGGTAGGGAGTATATATATAGGGAGGAGAGAGAAGAAGATGGTGGGCGGAAACTCTGACGAAGATAACGGTGACGGCGACCGTTGGCAGAGTGAGAGTGAAGGATTGGTAGAAAAGTTGACGGAATAGATGACGATTAATGTATGAGGTAATCGCCGACCACATATTCAACGCTACCCAACAACATTCTTCGGCTGTCAAATTAACTCGGCTTCTCTTTCTTTCCACTAGTTACCTTCCACGTGTGCCAAAATTTTTGACTTTGAAATTTTGGAATATACTATGAAGTTTCAAAAAAATATAATAAAGATGTTGGTTGCGGAGAAATTAGTTTACATAATATAAACATACAAATAATTTCATTCTGACCAATCGGAAACTCGTGAATTAATATAATTCTATAGAGTTCTACAAATACAAATTGATCAAATTGAATTATTTGAAACATACGAGTTTAAAATATACAAAATATTATAATTTTCTTAAATATTTGCATTACTAAAATATGAGATTGCAAAATTGATAAGTGCTACTGTGCTAGGCGGGCTCGGGCAGGATCTGGCCATTTCTAGGTAATAATTAATAAGCTAATTTTTTTTTTTACTTTAAACATTTTAACTATATAAATATTAATAAAAAAAAATTATAAATTTTAATTAGAATCTAAAATAATAATTTTAACTCTTAAGTCCCAGTAGAAAATTTTGACTTAGAATAAAATCAATTCTTCCAAATTGTCATGCCTCATCTAAAGATAATTAGGCCATCTTCAATCAAAAGTACAAAGTTTAATCACACAAATGTTGTAAATTTAACATCAAATATTAATTCATATTCAATTAAAAAAATTAAACTCAAACTCAAAAAAATATACTAAACTTATGTGTATCTTTTCTCTCACTTTTTTAATACTTTCCAAATACTATCAAAAGACTAAAGTGCAAAAAGAAATGTTCATTACTGCAAAAGCAAACACAAATTTGCGTTTCTAGAGAAACCCAAAATTTAAGTTTGGGCTTGAGTTTATTGATGGATTGGAGCGAAAATGTAATTGTTGGAATTGTATATATAAAATTATTATGATGAAATAAATTAAATACAATTATGTGCTTGATATATTGGTCTTCATAATTGTCTTGCAATTACAAACTTCTATCTGACATAACAATCTTACGATAAGAACAACTATATCCAATTATCTCGCCGATAGGAATGATCATGTGGCGTGTAAGATATCACAGAGCATCATATGAATCACTTCACCTAGCGATATATAAAGAGCATCACAGCTGAGACAGTTCCTGAATAGGTTATCGGTTTAAGTTCTGACACATCAGGTGTTATAAGTAACTTATCCTACCTACTTGATGTGTCAGTACATCATGTATTGATGGAATCAACAGTGAGATGAGTCATTCTTATTGACATATAAATGAGCCAGATCTCTAGTAAACTTACTATGTGATCTTTAACCTAATAGATGGCAAAGGAGCATGCATAAATTGATCACACTTTGATTTGCTAAGGTGGCGAGTCTTTCACGTAATCTTATATCTTCATCTTAGGACGCAACCCAATTTTTATTTTATTTTTGTTCCCTTATTTTCTTTTTTATTTATTTCTTTCTTAATTTTAAATTTTTAGTTTTGTTCCCTAGTCTCTATTTAAAAAATAAAAAATAAAAAAGGTCTTTATTGACCAAAGTGGTTGTGCGTCGGTCGACATAGAGGATCGACGGAAGTGCACTTCGACCAGTCTGAAGAGTCGAAGGAGAGCTAAATGCTAATTGATGCACCTGGCATCGGTCATCCCGAACTCCAGAGAGGATGAATATGCAGCGACTGAAACTAAAGAAACATGAAGGATAAAAAGTCATTGTCTGAGGATGATCATCACGAAATTTTTAGGTAAGTGTATTAAATCTTGTCTGATTTTTAGACTTTTTGAGTAAAATAAGTTTGAGGGATGTGGAAAAGAATTTGAGACTTTTCCTTTTCTTTTATTTATTTGTGTTTTATCAATCTAAATTTATGCATTATCAATATAAATCTCTACCTAGGTAAAATCCTCAAAAGTGTTTCAATATCTTTGTGAGTTGAATTTCGAACTTTGTCTCTTTCAAAGAAAGATTGTAATATATATACTTGATCTTTGGTTTGATTAAATTGTTTGTGATTGTGATTGAATAGCCAAACAAAGTTGAATACAACATGATAAGTTTGATTCTTTATACTAGTTTGGATTAAATGTTTATAAAGGAAGAACAAATTTGTTCCCAAGTGAGATTGGAGTCTTAAATTCGTTTGATGTGACATTATCATGTTATGACTATTTTCTCAAGAACTTGTTTTATTTCTGTTGCGAGATAACATAGTATGCACAAATCTAAAAAATGATTTTAGGCCATCTTTGTTAGCCAATTTATCCCAAACATTGTTCTTTACATTATTTTATCCCTGATCAGCCCCTTTGAGGCTTACCTCATTTTTTAATCTTGTCTAAGAGATTTCCATGAAGTAGGTTAGATGTATCTTGTCTATGAGATTTGGGAAGAATAAGGATGAAAATTTTGAGTTGATAGAAGTTATTTGAACAAAAGAAGGTTGAGCTCTAATGTAAAATAAATTATGTTGTTATAAGCTCTACAAAAGAAAAAAAGATAAACAATATAAGAATAAAAGGATTGAAAAAGCCATTTACGTTATGAATTGTCATATTTGAGGAGGAAAGGTGGATAAAAAAGAAACTTATTTTAATTTATTGAGAGTCATGAACTCAATAGTTTTTTTAGTCACTTGACAATATTTTCCTACATTTCACAAAATGTCTACATTACAACAAAAAATAAAGTCCTTTTTTTTATATTCTAGGTCATGTGTGCACATTCAAGAAACAGTGGACAAATTAGAATAACTGAAAGCCTATGATAGATGTACTTCATACATGATTGAGTGCTTATACAATTACCCTAAACACTTAAGTGATGAGCGTTACATTTTTCTATAAGGTTTTTCCTGAGTTTAATGATGTTCAGAGTATATCCTAAATGTTTGTGCGTGTGGAAAATTACGTATTTTGATTGTTATAAATCTTTTGAGGCATTGCACAATTCAATTGCATGAGCTTGAGATTTATTCTTTTCTATTGATTGAGGACTACCAAACGTTCAAATATGGGGGATTGACGCTCAAATATGGGACATTGATAAGTGTTGGGGTTTAGATCTAAGTGGGCTCAACTAGGCCTATAAAGAGAAGAAGGACGGGGATTTAATTTTAGACCGAGGACTAGGTCAAGGCACAATTTGAAGAAGCTGGTCAACAACTGATAACTCATGAAAACGAGTTATATTCCTACCAAATCTCCAGTACTTTGAGATTTTAATACATGCTTTTGTATTAATAAGTTTGTGTTCTGGTGTCGTGTTTAATGTTTTTAATAGATCTTCGAAAGTACAACCATGTGCATGTTTGTTTGTATTTTTGTGTTGAAATGTATGCTGTAGGGAAAGCATTTCTTGTGCTAAAGGCAATGCTATGCCAAGTTGATGTTGATTATCTGGCGAGTCAAATCGGTAGGGCTGATGTGGACCGAAAACAGAGGATGGTTGTGCTGACTCCGCCATCGAAAGTTAAAGGTGTCAAGGTGGCCAAGGACGCACGTTGATTGTTGAGCGCCAACATACGGAGGGGACCATCATTCAGATCGGATTTAGAAAAATCAACAAAAGAGCAAATGAAGGTTGAATAGTGTAGCTTGTAAAGCTTGAATGTGGGAGCACCATGCTAAATCTATAGTGGACTAGTCAACAAATGCTGAAGTGGAACCGCCGTAGCAGGATGACACAACATGGTGCGAAAAGGACTGACTTGGACCCAAAGCTGGCCCATAATCCAAGAATGACCCAAAGTATAAAACGGTTATGGAAGGCTCATTTTGAGAGAGCTCACTCAGAAAATAAAAGTTAGAGAGAGAAGGAGCAGAGTAAAGAGAGAAGCTTTCTTGCTAGGAAAGAAATTGGTTGTCGGAGCTCAGGCAATAGTGGATGTTGTACAACAAACCAGATTCAACTTCACTAGAGTGAAGCCTTTGAGAATCAAGTGTCTATATTTGTTTTGGGAAAGATTGAACCAAATGGGTTTTCGAATTGATGTTTATGTTTTCATTTTGTACATTTATGTTATTATGAGCTAAACACTTTCACTTAGGTTCCTTGAAGCTTATGTTATACTGCACTTATTTATCTATTGATTTTGGATCTGTTTTGATATTTGGCTGAGTGAATTTATCTTGTCTGCATTGAGATCGAAAGAAGATGTGTAGATTTGTTTTGAATCGAGCTTGAAAGTGTCGGTTTGGTGAAAGAGTTAGATCAGAGCATGAGCAACATCATAGACATATGTTGGAGTGAGTGTCTGTCTAGCAACCCATGCTGGAACAGGACTCAAATGCTTTGCTATTGGCATATACATATGCAATGGTGATTTATTATTTTCATTTAGGAGAGATCGAAAGAAGATCCTAAAATAGTTGGGGTTGACAATACCATGTTAGACTTTCATTCATGTGATAACATCATTTTATTCAGCATAAGTGGATAGACAACCTAAGCATTTTCTCATTTTTTTTAAGACTTTGTTTTCATTGTTGCCCTATTTTATGATTCACCATTTTAATTAAAATCGTGCTGAACCTAATTCTGAGTTTTATGTTTATGTTGTTCGTCATTTTAATTAGAAGGCTAGTTGATTATGTTTTAAATTGAGATAACAATTGTGACTCGCCCAACTCCCTGTGGAGACGATAGTCTTGAGTACTATACTCTATATTACTTGGATGTGTGCACTTGTGCAGTAGGAACACATGCACACACTTGCTTACCTTAGTTATTGAATGTTGAACCTCTATGCTGAAGATCTGATATATTAGCATCATATTGTGTTGTATCTTGTGCTATGTTTTATCCTACTAAGGTTTTGGCGTCGTTGTTGGGGAGTTGTTCAGTTGAGTTTAGTTTTTAACTTTAAATATTGATTTTCCTGTGATTTCACTCTTATTTGTTGTTACTCTGTTTTGACTTCCTGTGTTGATTTCTGTTCCACAGGTGCTGCTGCATTTTGCAGTGCTGAGTATGACCTTGCAATCAAGTACCAAAGGATTCCCCTTTGATCCAGAGATTGAAAGGACGTTCAGACAAAACAGGAGGAGACAAAGACAAATACGGATAGGAAACATGTCAAATCAAGTCATAGTTCATGATGTTGTGGTTCTAGTCAATGACAAGACTAGAGAAATTCGACCATATGTTGAGCACCAATTCAACGAGATGAATTTTGAAGTGCCAGAGGTAGATGCAACAAGTTTTGAGAAAAAGTCGGTCATGTTCCAAATGTTGCAGACTATTGGAAAATTAAGTGGTCAAGCTTATGAGGATCCGCATCTACATCTACGGGCCTTCTGGGGGGTTAAAAGCTCATTTGAATTTCTGAAACTGACTGTTGAAGCATTACGCACTAGGTTGTTTCCCTATTCCCTAAGTGACAGAGCACAAGCTTCGTTTATGCCCCAACCAGCGGATTCGATGCCAATATGGAATATTATGGTAGAAAATTTTCTCAACAAGTATTTCCCTCCGACAAGAAATGCAAGATCTCGAAATGATATCATGTCATTTCATCAGTAAAATAAATCAGTGGGAGAAGCATGTGAGCGCTTCAATGAGTTAATACGAAAGTGTCCTCAGCATGGGATTTTGCACTGTATCTAATTGGAGATATTCTATAATGGTTTGACTGGAAATACGAGGCTAGTGTTGGATGCTTCATCAAATGGAATAATCTTGAAGAAGTTGTACAATGAAGCAGTGGAGATTCTGGAAAATATTAGAACAAACAGTTATCAATGGAGTAATACAAGAGCTGCTCTAGGAGGGGTTCATAAGGTTGTTGGTGTTCTAGAAGTTAATCTAGTTACAACATTGACTACTCAAGTTGCTACAATGGAAAGCAAAATGAAGGAAATGGAAAAAACAATAAGCACACCTGCTTAGGCTCAACCCTTTGTTGATTGTCCACCTACTCCAACAAGTGTATCCACCACAATTTCGTGTGTATATTGTGGAGAGGGTCATATTTTTTATGATTGTCCTTCAAATCCAGCATCAATAAGCTACATGGGACGTTATAATCAGCACAGGGGTAATCCTTACTCCAATACATACAACCATGGATGGAGAAATCACCCAAGTTTCTCTTGGGCTGCTCAAGGACAAACACAAGGGCAAGGACAAACTTCAGCAGGGGAATCAAGATCGGTTGTGCCATATCAACCACATCAAGTGGCTCTGCAACAACAACCAACTACACACCAAGCCAACCAAAAAAATTCACGAGAGTCATTGATGAAGGAGTTTATACTGAAAAATGATGCAAGAATACAGAGCCAAAATACTCTTATCAAAAGTCAATCAACTTCTATTAGAAATCTAGAATTGCAAATGGGTCAGTTAGCAAAGAGTTGCATAATAGACCGCAGGGGTCATTACCAAGTGATACTCAAGATCGCAAGCCGGGAAAAGAACCTCAACAATAAGTGTAAGTCGTTGAGCTAAGAAGTGGACAACCTAAGCAAGAAGTTGTGCTGAAGGCTGGTCAATCAGTAGAAAAAGAGATGGAAGAGCAGAGCAAAGATGTTGGAAAGATAAACCTGTCCACTTCAATTGAGTCACCACCATAGTTGGAATTGAAATTATTACCAACACATCTGAAATATGCTTATCTGGGAGATGCTGAATCTCAGCCAGTTATTATATCTTCACCGTTGTCAACTGAATGTGAAGAGAAGCTAATTTTAGTGTTGAGCAAACACAAGAAAGCATTTGGCTGGACTATTGCGGATATTAAAGGAATCAGTCCCTCAATTTTCATGCACAAGATTATTTGGAGAATGAAGATGCTGAATATGTTGAGAATCAATGAAGATTAAATCCAACAATGAAGGAAGTAGTAAAAAGGAGATTATCTTGTGTTGGATGCTGGAATTATCTGTAGGGTTTGAGTCTACGATGGACAACACGAGTTGCCATTAATGAATTTCTTGCCAAGGATCGTTCTTAGGATACCAGGAACAAATTTCAATTAAATAAACCAAGCGATCCTATGCATGCTCCTAAAAAATTAATTGCAGAGGATGGATTTAGAGAATAGCTGATTTCAGCGTTTGATCTACAGATCTAGATCGGAGCCAATAACGATGAAATAGATCTGGATCTGAATTTGAATGCCGGCGATGAACAGTTGTTCCTACAGATCTGATCTTCTGATCTGTTCCCTTGCTCCTTGGAAATCTGGTGAGGATTATCTACCAAGTTGAATCCGAGATCTGGAGAAATTGATCAGTTTCTCCCACAGATCAGTCGCCGCCGTCTCTCCCTCTATTTTCAATATACTGAAAAACCTCTACTGATCTGATAGAGAGAAGGCCTATATATAGTGTTAGGGTTTTGAGAAACCTTAACCCTAATGGGCTTTGAGCAGTTCATGGGCCAGACCAGGGACCAGATGCAAATAATAAAGTGGGCCCTGTTTATTAATTAATTCTTCCTTGTTCAACCTAGAACATAATTAATTAATAAAATATTGTTTTAACCTTCACCACGGTAACAATGCTGACTCGCCCCTTTATTACCACGTTATTAGGAACGGGTTGCACCAAACTAACATGATCCACATATTTAAGGTTTTGGACATTCATTAATTAATTTGGCTTATGACAATCAGCCACAATTAATCTCTTATTTCATGAGTAATACCACTCACTCCTTTTCACTTATGCCTGAATTAAATAACTCAACCTGCAGGGTTTAGCATAATGAACCTTGTGAGCTCCTCAGGGAATGTCACTGTTGGTCCTGATATACCAGAGTCCTCGTGTTTCAACAGGAACACGAAATGCAGCAGAATGATTTAACGTCACTTACACTTATGTTTTCCTTTGAAGATTATTTAAACTCAGGGATTGATTAAGATTTCTTCACAGTTATACACTAGCAATATGATTGCTAGGTTTAAAATCTCTTGCGTAATAAAATAGTAAATGAACACGGTATTTATAGGGGTTCGATCCAAATAGATCTACGTCCACTCCGTAGCCGAAATGCTAAGAATTTCACTAAGTAAGTATACAAAGTACAAGGAATCGTCCTTTCTGTGTAGTAGAACAGTGAGCTTTCGAACTGGCTACTCCACAACTATCCTCCATTACTTCGCAGTCCTTAGTCTGATTCAGCTACAGTCAAGTCAAGGGCGGGACCTTCGTAAAACTTGACTTTTGCAGACAGTGATGGGAGTTTTTATAGTTCTCTCCTGAACTTATCTGTTTTTGGCAAGATGCCCGTCGGAGTCAAATCTAGTTAGAAATAACTGTTGGATGCTCCAAGATCGGAAGGTTTCCCAATGATTGAATCCTTAAAAGGAATTCAATGAAAACACTTGAGTGTCAGATCTTGAATGTAGGGGACACTCGGTGGTTGAGAGCTTTAAAGATTCTTCTTATCTTGTTAAATGCTCTCGTGACTACTTTTCACTTTGTTTGTCTGAGGAATCTCTTGAGTGTGAGTTCGTGAGTAAAGTGTGAATAAAAGCAGTAGTTGATTCTCACTTTTGGACTTGTCTTTTATACTTGGAGATTCAACTTTTGAATCTCCATATCCGTTAGACACAACGGTTCCTTCGTCCAAGAGTGGATTGACTTTTCCAGTCGCTTTCTGCGTCGTACAGTACTTTCTGAACCACTTCGGGAAAGCATTGTCCTTTGTGTGTACTTCTGTCAGAACGGGAGTGTAGCATTTGTTGATGACTACTTCGCTTTGCTAAGTAATCTCAGAACCATCTGCTAGGCCTTTGATTGCTAACTCTCTCCTAGCGGTCTGCTTTTGCTAGAGTCTGACTGCTGACGCTTCAGCAAGGTTTAGCACTCGATTCCTCTGAAATGTTCTAGCAAATGCTGACTTCCTCAGCATTCTGCTAATCATCTTCCGTCTGCTAAGAGAATCCTTCTTAGCAGTCTCTTCCTTTATCATGTGTTTGCTGAAGCCTTAGCAAATATTCTCTTTAGCATTTTCCATATCCGTTTGAAGTGCTTCTAGCAGCCTATTCTATTACAACTCAATATTCACCCTATACAGGACATTACACAAGTTGCTAGACTATGCTAGAATTCAGCAATGATCGACCAAACGCTAAGGCTTTGATTCAACAAAACCTATTACAAATTTGACCATAAGGGGAGAATCTCAAAATGATTCCCAACAATTTTCCCCTCTTTGGTGCGATCAAAGCCTACTATCGATTGCTGAGACTCAGTAGATAGAAATCTGAGAGTTACAATATATTGCTAGACAAGCTATCTCAGAATTTATCCACTTAAGGTCTCTAGCAGAATGATTGGTTTTTAAATAGAATTCCCCCTCAATGAGTGCTGGGAAAATTATTTAACACTACATAAATGCTGCAAGCATGATGTGCTAGAAATCCTAGCATCTTTTAGAATAGCAGATATTCACAATTCAGTCAGCATAACAACCATATTCAAATATTGTTGAATACACGAAAAGTGTATATCAACTGATGTGCGCACGCAGAAAATCAGAAGTGGACAGTGAGATTGTGTCACGAATCTGATGATTTCATATAAATTTTGAAAATTTGAGTACAATGAAATCAAAAGATAAAACATAGAACTAGACAAAACAGAAAGTGATCAGAAGATAAACGACCTTAGTTCTGGGCATCAGGTGGAGGTTTTGGCTTCTCAAGATCATTGACCCTTTTTCTTGTTAAAGCCATGAGTTTCTCCATCCAAGCTTGATGGTCTGCTCTCTGCTTAGCTTCTAACTCATTCTCTTCTCAAGCATGTCTTTAAGGAATTCCCTTTCCTTCCGCGCCAGCTCCTCTTTCTCTGCTTTAATCTTGGCCTCCTCAGCAATCCTTTGATCTTCCCCTCTTTGAATGCAGCCAAAACAGAGGTGGAAAAGGATTTGTGCTCGTCAAGATCAACTTTTAGAGTGACCACATTTGTCTGTACCATTGAGATGGCTTCTTCCACATGCGTGATCTTCTCTTTGACTTGGCCAACCGTTTGCTGAACTTCGATCATAGAGGAGTGAACTTCAGATACCGTGCCTCGTACATCAGCAATCTCCTTGCGAACTTCTTCATCTCTTTTGGCTTGTTAGATGTCGCGTTGGTGGAATGCTGTGTTGATCAGAGATGCCACAAAGGACTGGAGATTAACTTGTACCGGCTCAGCGGCAATGGTGGTATCAAGAATGATCAGTTCAGTCCCTGTTTGTGTGGTAGTACACATATCATCTCCACCATCCATGATCATTGCAGCTGATTCAGAAACTAAGAGTTCCTGATCTTGAATGGTTGCAATCTCCATTCCTGAGTCAACGGGATCTGTTGTACCTTCTTCGAGCACAGTTGTCATCTGATTAGTCACCACAGTCTGATTTGAATCTAGAGCAGAAGTAGAAGTTTATGGGTCTGGAATTGAGGCTTCAGCTTGATTAGAATCTTTCGAAAGTGCAATCATGTCAGTGAAGCGTGGTCGCTTTGCTTCTTCTTCCTTGGCCTGCTCAATGGCAGCTAGCTCCAAGCTGCGTACTCGCATTTTCTCCTAGTATGCGGCTTTTCTTCGTTCATAAGCATCAACAGCATGCCTCTGATGCTTCGTTAACTGCATGTGAGCGGCAGAGCGTTCATCTGGAGCGAACTGTGTAGGGGGCAGCGACACGGATGCGGAAAACTGTTTGTGAGCACGAATGATCTTTAACCTCTCCAACACCTGTTTATCTGAGAACTGTTTCGTACACGGAGGTTGATCCATCCAATCATTTGCCCAAGATTCTTCTGAACGCCAAAAGTTCAACCCTTTCAAGGCGATGCTTATCATCCGTTCCTCAAAGCATAACTCATGCATTGTATAGTCATAGACTTTCCATCGCAGAAGCTCCCTTCCATGTAGCTTGCCCTCATCGATAGTTTCATCTATTTCAACATAAAACACCTCGGCAATGTCCCTCTTCACCTCTTCAGTGACAAATGCTGTGATCTCAACACCCCAATCACGAAGATCAGCATTTAATTTGTCATCAAGGGTGACATCTACACACCATTGCGCTACTCTCCTGGAGCGAAAGAGTTTTGCAGGCAGTCCATGAAACGGAATCCTCAAAACTTCATTTTTGGCGGTGGGAAACTGTCGGAGAAACTTTGTGTCAAATACTTCATTGGATTCATTTTCAGAATCAGATCCTGAAGAGCATGTGGAATCATCTAAGGCTCCAGCAGAGGATATTTCTTCCTCTATCTTCTTCTCTCCTTGTGCGCTGTCAGCAGCCGCGTCGAGTGTCTCCTGAGCAGCAGAGGCGCCTTCAGCAGTTTCCACTGTCATAACTTTTTCAGCAACCAGTTCTTCAGCATGAATCGCGGTTACTTCTTCAGCAGAAGATCTCACAGCAGATATTTGAGGTTCCTTTTTTGCAGAAGGATTCTTAGCAGAAGTTGCTGTATCTTCGATCTGCTGTCCAGTACCTGATGACTCAGCATCCTTATCTTTGGGAGGTATGACATCCTCCATTCTTCTGGGCATGACATCTTCTGAGCTACTACTGCTGGTAGATCCACCAGCTGATTCGCGAATTGTACTTTTGTGCCTCTGGAATGCTCATTGGCAGTGAATTTACCAGAGCAGAGCATCTCATTGAACTCACCATCAGATAGAGCTTCCTCCTCGGGTACAATCAGTTCATCCTGACCAACTTCAACAAGAACTAATACTTCTTTTTCTTTACCCTTAGAGACTGCAACAGGTGCGTGCATTATCTCTGCTGATTGTGAAACAGAGACTACTGGTGCTGACTGCTCAGCAGCTTGCTTGGCATGTCTCTCATCGTGGGTTTGCTTAACCTGTTCGAACCTTCTGTCTCTGGCATCAAATTTTATCTGTGTCATGGTTTTCTGAAATTGTTTCATTTCAGCCTTCTTTTGTTCTTCAATTCTCTTCCTCTTCATTTGTTGAATTCCTTTGAGACGTTCTTCAAGATTCTTAGAGGACAGTGGAGTGTTGTCCTCCTTCTCCTTTTCAGCAGCTTGTTCAACAGAAGCTTTCTTCCTAGCTTCTTTGATTCCTGCATGTTGCTTTTTGTTCATGTGGATCAACAGTCCTGAAGAGACGTTTGCGCGTCCTTCTCCTCCCGGTGGTTGCAACATCTGTGTTCTGTGCTGTTGGAATCAGTTGAGCAATCTGACCCAAAATGAGAGTCGATGGTTGAGACATCTCCTTGGACATGATTTCATTAATCTTATCATGTGGCAGATCACCTAGATCCACTATCTTCTCAAGATGCTGGAAACACTGCTCTGTTTCAGTGTTCTTTGTCAATACAACCACTTCTTCAACGGTCAGGGGAGTGGCTTGCTGCAACACTTGCTCACCTAAGGAGCGTTCATCCACTTCTTCATCAGAGGTCGGTTTGTCAGCATCCACATTCTTCTTCCCAGTCAACTTCTTCGGTTTCTTGAAATCCAAAGGATTGGCTTCCTTCTTTGTTATAGGAATAAAGTCAGTAGATAGCAGCTTCACTCCCCGATCAACTTTCTTATTTGTGAACAACATCTCTAAATACTTGCTTATCTTCAAGCCAAAATTGACATTAGAGGAAAATGTCCCATCAATGGACATGTGATCATTCTTCCGAGCATGCTCTGCCCATCGCTCAAAGAAGAATTCTGCCCAATTTCCTTTAATATTATCTGTCAGAGCCATCGTCACGACATACTTCTTTGCTGACAATTCGGAATATGATCCAGCATCGCACTGGAACATTTTAATCACCATTTCAGCCAAAATCTTGAAATCATCCTGTAAGGTGTTGATAGGAGTAGCAACCCTAAACGTCATCATTTGCCCCTTTCTATCTTTCAATTCTCTAGGTTTCTTCCACGAGTTCCACTTTCTCTCCATCTCCGCGAGATCGTTCACCTTGTATTGAGAAATCCTTTCTCCATAGTTTCTGAGGCCGAACATTCTCGCAAGAACCTCGGCACTTACTTCAATGATGTTGCCGTAGATAGAGGTTTTGAAGGATTTCTTAAACTCGTCCATTACGGTCCTGGCATAGAATTCAGAAACCATATGGGGGTGAAAGTGATCGGGTTCGGCAGAGAGATATTTTGCCAACAGTTCGGAGTCAAGGATTTGCATGATCCATTCCGAGATGTGTTTCTTGGCGAGAGGTAAATATAAAATCCTATCCTTCATTATTTGAGCGAGACGCCTCTGTTCCTTCGTGAGTCCCGTCTGCTCTTTCTTCCGTGCCATAACAACGAGTTGGCCATACGGAATCGATTCATCAATGTCCTCCATTTTCACTATCCCAGTGTAACCGGGTGCATGTCGCGCATGTAATGGCGAACCCGTAATGGGTGGGTACATGAAGGTGGGTAGTTGAAATAGAGATGAGGAAGTACCGGATTCTGGATTTTCGGTGGAAGGAGAGTTAGGATTTGAAGGATTTGTGGCCATGGTTGAGGATTCTGAATTTTTAGGAGAGGATTTTGAGAGTGGTTTGAGAGAATGTGTGAGAAATTTCAGAGAGTTAGGGATTCAGATTTCTCTATAAAATGGGATGAGTCAAACTTTGAAGTATATTTGACTGACTTGTAGAAATCCGACGGTTGGGGTTAATTTAAATCAATGGCTGGATTCAATAAGGTATGTCGTAAGAACGTACACTTTCCCACGAAAGCGAGGACTAAGGATGTGGCATGTCCTGATTTGTCGCCGCCGTCTACGCGCATTAAAATGCTTCTTTCTTGAAATTCAAAAATGTCCCGCGTCTGAGTGGTGGAGGTCAGCAGTCAAGTACATAGACTTAGTAGCAAGATACCCTAGTCTCGAATAATGATTGCGAACTGCTGAGTAATCCCTCTCAGTAGATCGTCTAACACTCTTCAGATAAAATAGTCACGACCCCTCGTCTTCTGATTATACTCGAGTGATTCTGCCTCCGATAAGACATGCACTTTATGTGATGATTTCATCCTGTGTGTAACTGCTCGAAATCCGAGAGACATGATGATCCTACGTGATCCTCCAAAAGTATATGTCTCTTCCATTAATTAGTGAACAAGATTCGGATGTGCTTATAAGTACCACGTATTGAGATTGTCATGGTACACCTTCCGGCTATCCTTTACTTCATCTTCTTCTCTCTGTTCTAAAGAAAACTCAACTTTTCAAAAAAATGGATTTTGCTTCCACGCTCTTCGTACCAAGAAATCAGGTCCTGTGCGAGTCTTGCCTGTATTCGGATCATGAAGCAAACTACATGGTGGCTGAGTCGGTGATGTCTAGCATTCACCATAACGGTCTTGGAAAGTTTGTCTGTGCCACTCCTCACTGTTTCCAGAGGACGCACTTGCAGAATTTCCTCCAAACTTGCAATTCTGTGGGGGATGCCATTTATGGCTCTTTCCAGAATCAGTTGATCAAATGGACTCCAGAATCATTCGCCTTTGACTTCAACCTTCCCCGTGGTCCATTATCTGTGATGGATTATCTTAGGATGGAGACGGCGCCAGAATGGATGGCATGGGGGAAATGGAGGGATTCTCCTCTGTTTGAATTTTCTCCTACTCCCTCTGCATATGGTCTTCAGACCAAATATAGGGTCATTTTCCACATCGTCAGCGGCATGATTGTCGGCGACGATCCTCATGATATGACCTTTAATCAGGAAATATGGAAGGCAATGATGGCCTTTGATGACAAGGCGGAAGTAGATTGGGTGTCCTTCGTCTTCCAAGGTGTGCGGTGGTGTGTGCGAGACTATCCAAATCAACCTCTTCCTTATGGAATGCAGCTTAGTTGGCTGCTCGAGCAGAGGTTTCCGGATCTTGCTGTTGGCCCTTCCAACCTCAGGGGGACTGATTTCTACCCCTTCTTGCCTCTTCCGCCATATTAGCTGCTTATTTTCTTTAAGGCTCTTGTAATGTCATTTCCCTTTTTCTGTTTTTTTTTGTATCTTGTACATATATGTATATGAAATGACAAGTGTTTCCATTTCAAATGACTCGTAGTCTGATCATGCCATATTCTTCGATCCTTGACAAGCTAACTTTATTTCATCCATATATTGCTTCAAAGTATCAATAACGATTCCAAATAGCTTAGCATAGTACAATCCCAAATGATTGTCTTGACTCACTGCTGAGTAGATTTTTTTTATGAGAACTTAGCAGAGTGTGCACCTCTGCTAAAGTCCTAGCAGCTTGATCATCTTAGCATCTACATCAACTCTGCTGATTACGTAGTGTAATACGTGTCCCAATCTTTAGCAGAATTTGCTATTTTTTAGATCCAAAGGTTGGGGGAGTTTTTGAAAGGAAATAGATCGACGGTTTAGGATTAGCACGTCTTTTCGTACATCCTCCCATGCTCTGAGAAAAGTTTGAGCGTGTCTGACGTGGCACCTTTTCACTCATCGCAGCCGTCTGTGTGCATTAAATGCACCTTATCGGGTCTTGTCAATCTTGAATTGAATCTCCCGACTTTGAACTTTGATATAGCAAATGTCCGTCAGCAAATAGCCATTAAGCATCTCGATTGAACTGATTTGACCTCCATGACGATTCCTCTATATTCGTCGTTTCGAATTCCGAGAGATGAATCATCATGACCTTTCACTAGAGTTCCAACCCGTCATAATTGCTAAGTAATGACTATTTTCTCTATAAATAGCCTTCTTGCCATAAACCTTAATATCACAAGTTCTCTGATCTGCATATTCCTCCATAACTTCTTTTCCAAACCCTTTCCAGAAAAAAATATGGATTCTCTAGGACAGTCCGTAGAGGTGCGCCGCAACCAGATTCTTCATGAGTCTGGTTTGTATGCGTATTACAATGAGGATTACGCTGTGGCTGAAAATGTCATGGCGAAGATGAATAGGTGCGGGTTGACGAAATTTGTCACCGCCACCCCGCGGCATTATCATGGGGATCTTCTGCGAGAGTTCATCAAGGACTGTATTGTTGAGGAAGGTTTCATTTATGGGTCCTTCCACGGCAAACTTGTCTGTTGGTCGCCTGATTTCTTCGCTTGTCATTTCGGCCTTCCCAGGGGTCCAATCTCAGTGTTGGATTACCGAACGGCAGAGGCGGCCCCTGAATGGACGTCGTGGCAGAAGTGGCAACTCTCTGCCAGGTTTGAGTTTTCCCCATATGCTTCAGCGTCCGGTCTTCAGACTCCATATCGGGTGATGTTCCGAATCGCCAACAATATGCTGTTGGGAGAAAGTCTAGACGACCTCTCCTTTTCGAGGGAAGTATGGCAGACCATGATGGCCATTGATGATGAGGTTGAGGCTGACAGGGCGGGCTTCATCTTCAGCGGCGTTCAAGACTGCGTTCAGCTTTATCCTTCGGTGCCTCTGCTAAATGGGATGCAGCTCAGCTGGCTGCTGGAGCAGATCTTTCCTGGGATAGAAGAAGGCCGGTCCAACCTTCTGGAAGCTGACTTCTTCCCGTACAGGCCTCGTTCCCCCTAAAAAAAATTATGCTGTTGATGTTTTTGCTATCCCCCAATCCCCCTTTGTAAATGAGGTTTTAAGTAATGAAGTGAATTTTCTTTTTACAATAGTCGTGCCTCTGAGCATTATTTCATATATATATCCAGCCGCAAAGCACTTTTCTCAGTAGACAAATTCATCACTCAATAGACATATGCTAGAAGGAATCCAATAAATTCAGAAAGAATGAAAGTAACATTTCATTCATCCATAACATTGTCTAACTCTATGAGACCCAATTTAATGCATAACTCCTTGAATTTGGATTCTGCTAGAGGTTTGGTGAATATATCTGCTATCTGATCTTCAGTGCATATATATCGCACGTCGATGTCCTTCTTTTCTTGATGATCTCTGATGAAGTGGTGACGAATGTCAATGTGCTTAGTCCTTGAATGATGGACTGACTTCTTTGTGATGCACATTGCACTGTTGTTGTCACAATAGATTGGCACACATTCTGGAGAAATCCCATAGTCCTGCAATTGTTGCCTAATCCATAAGATTTGTGAGCAACAACTAGCAGCTGCAACATACTCTGCTTAGGTGGTTGACGTTGCTACCGAATGCTGCTTCTTGCTGAACCAGCTTATCAGCTTGTGTCCAAGAAATTGGCATGTGCCACTAGTGCTCTTTCTATCGATCTTGCATCCTCCGAAGTCTGAATCTGAATATCCACTAAGTGCTAGACTGTCGGATCTTGGATACCAAATTCCCAAACCTTCTGTGCACTTCAAATATCTCACAATCCTCTTGGCAGTATCAAGATGAATCTTGTTGGGATTGGCTTGATATCTCGCACATAAGCTAACGACATATGATATATCTGGTCTACTTGTCATGAGGTATAGCAACGAACCAATAACACCCCTGTAGAGAGTGGGATTCACCTGTTCTCCTTCCTTCTCAAGAGCGACAATGCACGTAGTGCTGATTGGAATTCTTAAGCTCTTAGTCTTCTCTGGACAATACTTCGCAATCAAGTCGCGAGTATACTTATTCTGATGAATAAAGATTCCTTCGCTGGACTGCTGGACTTGCAATCCGAGAAAGTATGACATCTTTCCCATCATACTCATTTGAAAATTGCTGGTCATGAGTTTGGAAAATTTATCACACAATTCTTGATTTTTTTATCCGAAAATAATATCATCGACATATATTTGTACCAGCAGAATACTTGCTCCGTCTTCGATGCGAAAGAGAGTCTGATCAATCCTCCCTTTCTTAAATCCATTAACTAGTAAGAACTTAGATATAGTCCCATACCGTGCTCTCGGTGCTTGCTTCAAACCGTACAGAGCTTTCCTGAGCCTATAGACCTGGTTTCCTTGCTCGAAGCCTGGTGGTTGTTCAACATAGACTTCCTCCTTGAGCTCACCATTTAAGAAGGCACTTTTTACATCCATTTGCATCACATCGAATTCGTGATATGCAGCATACGCCAGAAATAGTCTGATTGCCTCAAGCCTTGCTACTGGAGAAAAAGGTCTCATCATAATCTATGCCTTCACATTGTCTATATCCTTTAGCCACAAGTCGCGCCTTGTTCCTGACTACTAGGCCTGTCTCGTCCTTTTTGTTTTTGAACACCCATTTCGTGCCTATAACACTTTGATGTTCTGGCCTGTCTACTAGCTCCCACACATTATTTCGTGTGAATTCAGCAAGCTCCTCTTGCATAGCATTCACCCAATCTGGATCTAGTAAAGCTTCTTCAACTTTCTTGGGCTCTTCATGAGAAATGTAGCAAGCTAACATCGCATTCCCCTATCTTGTTAAAATAGGATCATTTACATTTCCTAGAATATCTTCAAGAGGATGAGCGCGCAACCATGTTGGTCTGACTGGTCTGGCAGCATTTCCTTCCCCTGCGCGATCATCGTCTGGTACAATGTTCTCCGCAGCACCCTCCAGGTGCTCAGCATCTGGATTGTTAGCAATGCGTACGTCAGCAACTGGAATTTCTGCTACTGGATTTTCAAGAACGATAGCCTCTTCAGCAGGTCCTTCAGCAGCTGGAATCTCAGCAGCACTTATGCCAAGACCTTTATCCGCAGCTATGCCTTCTTCCCCATTTGGAGTTGGCTTTGATATCTCCTCTTCTTCGTCATCAAGCATTTCCAAGATATCTGGTCCATCATTGAGATGAATAGGTGTGGCCTCAGCATGATCATTAGCATCACTGGCCTGGTCAGCAGTCTGGTCTCCTGCTGAGTGCGTCTTGTTTGGATTACAGTCATTCATAGACTTAGTCGGATCAATACGCATGTTTTCGAAAGAATTTAAGAACGTTTGATCATTGACATCATTAGTCTCATGATTGCTATCCAGCTTTTCTTTAATAGCTCTGCGCACTAAAGTAGACTCATAAAAAATAACATTGCATGTTATTTCCACAATTCCAGTAGTCTTATTTAATACTCGATAACCTTTGTGAGTGGGGTGACCATATCCAAGAAGTACACCCTCATCTGACATAGGTGAGAAAGTATTAAGTTTTGACTTTCCGTTATTATGAATATAATATGTAGAACCAAATGCACGAAGATGAGTTATAGAAGGCTTACGACCATTGTACACTTCATAGGGAGTCTTGTTAAATCTGCTAGTGACAGCACTCCTATTCTGTGTATAGCAGACCGTCATCACTGCTTCACCCCAGTACTTAGCAGATAGCTTGGAGTCTGCTAGCATTGAACGAACGACCTCCTTAAACGTTCGATTTCTTCTTTCAGCTAGCCCATTCTGCTGAGGAGTCCTAGCAGTAGATTTCTCATGTGCAATACCAGCTTCAACACAAAAATCCATAAGTACTCCATTACAGAACTCTGTTCCATTATCGGAACGAATCCTCTTCACAGTAACTTCCTTGTTGTTTTGGTCCTTGAGGATTAACTCCAGTAGAATGAGCTTTACCTCATTTTTGGTCTTTAATAGGCGTACCCATGTGTACCTGGAAAAGTCATCGACCACCACAAGAGTATACAATCGTTTACTTACAGTGGGTGGGTTGACAGGATCGAAAGATCCATATGTAGTAGTTCTAGGATCCTTTGTGACGTGCCCTTCTCAGGATTGGTCTTGAATGAAGATCTGGTCTGCTTTCCTTGTTGACAAGCTTTGCACACTCCTTCTTTGCGAAGAGTTTCAGTGGGCAGACCTACAACAAACTTATTCTTGGCAAGGTAATTAATATTTTTAAAGTTTAAGTGATAAAACCTCTTGTGCCACAACCATGTTGTCTCTTCTTTATTCAAGGCTAGAAAGCAAGAATGTTGTTGGCCACTCTGCCAATCAACAATATATAGGCCACCCTTGCGGATGCCTCTGAGCTTCACTTCACCTGTAATGGCGTCAACAATAGAGCAACCAGTATATACAAAGGATACAGTGTACCCATTCTCGCATAGTTGACTTATGCTGAGTAAATTGTGTTTCAGGTTGGAGACAAGTGCCACGTTGATGATTCTCAATCCATTATGTTCAATGCACCCTCTCCCAACAACTTTTCCCTCGCTGTTGTCTCCGAACTTGACTTTGGGACCATTGTATAGTCTTTGTATATCTGAGAACAAGCCTTTGTTTCCCGTCATATGTGCGGAGCAACCGCTGTCCAGGACCCACTCGTTTGATATACTCATTGTCGAAGCACTTGGATCATGTCCCTGCAATTCAGTCAGGTTGATTTAGGTACCCGTTTAGCGTCGGGTCCTGCAGGATTAGCATGGATCAAGGTCCCTTTCGGAACCCACATCTTAGTGATCCTCAAGACTTTCTTCTTGATTTCACTTTTTACCAATCTCTCGACTTTTGGTTTAACATGTTTAACATTGTTATATCTAGGTGTAGTGGTGTTCCTAGCCTTCCTTGCCCTTTGGAATATGAATGAATTGGGCTCCGGTCTTACATAGGTGTTCCTCTTATGTAGCGTGTTCTGCTGATATATAGGCATTACAACATTGTAATGATCTTGCTTTCTTTGATGAAAGGCAGGATTTGCTGTCCTTGCGTTGGGAACAGAACGCTCAGCATTCCTTGGTCTTGCTGAATATGGTTTAGCATATGCTCTCGGACTTCTTTGCTGAGGTCCAGTAGATGTATACTTAGCAGATTCTGATTTATGCATCTGCTGAGATCTAGCAGACGAATACTTAGTAGTCTCTGCGGAAAACCTATGCTGAGATCCTAGAATCGCATTTTGCGGATGTCCATTCTTTTGCTTAGCAATTGGCTTAGCATTGGAGGATTCAGCAATGACAATTCCTTTTCCTTTTTCAGCAGTAATGGTTCCAGCAGATACAAATAAGATTGGTTTCTGCTTAGAGGAACAAGCATGAGTGTTTGGAATATTTTTCAAGGATTCACATCCAAGCCCAGACTTATCTTTATGGTGTCTTTGTCGGCTTACAATGGCATTTAGAGCTGCCTTGCTGGATGCATACGTACAAATGCAGTCCTCTCTAGGTTTACTCTTCAAAGCAAGATTTTCTTTTTCAAAATTTTGATACTTTTCTGAAAGTTGAAAGAAATCTGCTTTCAATTTTAAAAGTTCCTCACTTTCTGACTTCAGTCTTTTGACTTCTTCGGTTAAAGATTGAATATTTAATTGGAGTGAGGCATTTTCACCAACGATAGCATTTTTGATCTCATACATCTTAGAAAACTCGATTGAAAGCTTCGTCAAGTAATCTTCCTCAAAATCAAAAAAAGATTCTTCGGATTCATTCATTACTGTAATGCTAGAAGTGTTGGTAATTAGTACCTCATTTTCTTCAGCGGCTAGGGCTGATTCACCACTCTGCTCAGCATATGTATCAGCATCAGCAAACTGATCTTCGACAATATTTGCCATTAGTACGAACAGAGCTTCCTCGTTATCTTCTTCTTCTGAGGAATAGTAATACTCCTCGTCATTTTCCGGAATGTCAGAAGCCTCTGTCCTTGTCAGCAGCGCCCTGGTGACTGCTTTGACAGCACGTCTTTCAAATCTTTGCTTCAGGCGCTCCCTTTCTTCTTTGCTGACTTTCGGACATTCATGCTTTAAATGATCTGGCGAACCACATTCAAAGCACGTCCTAGGTTTTTGCTCTGCTGAGCGGGTAGATGATGATGATTGCTGGATTTCTTTGGCCTCTTTCTCAGCTTTAGCTTCCATCATCAACTTCTGAAGTTTCTTCATCTGCTCTTCCAGCTCACTGATCTTCAGATCAACAGGCTGAGAGCCTGAGGTTGAAACAACCTCCTTTTCTAGTGACACTGGAGCAGGTCTTTCTTGCTTATAGAAGGGCTTCTTCATCTTGTACTTGTTGAAGTCCTTCTTAGCGAAGTACGCTAGATCCTCAGAGTTAGCAGCGAGTGTTGATGAAGCTTGTGCCACGACCGCTTCATTCTTTTTCGATTGCTGTATAATAAACTCGTGAGATTTGAGTTGAGTGAATACCTCGGATGTAGACATGTTGTTGAGGTCTTTTTCACTCAAGCTCGTCATCTTTGCGAACCAATCATCCATTGGATGTAGTTTAGAGATAATCTTGTTGTTCATCACCCCATTTCCATATTCTTTGCCCAGATTGCGAAGTTCTCCTATAATGGTATTGAATCGTTCTTCCATGTCTTGTATAGATTCACCTGCAATCATAGAGAATGATTCATATTTGTCAACAGCTACCTGTAGCTTGTTACGCTTCATCTGGTCTGTTTCTCGGCATGATTCGCAGACATATTCCCACATTTCTTTGGCAGTATCAAAGTCAAGCGCTTTATCAGCCATCAAATTTTGTAGAGAGTCATAGATTAGCTTCTTTGCCATGTGTTCCAACTGGGCTCTCTTTTTATCCTCTGTTGTGTATTCTTCATAAGGCTTTGGAACCATTTGAGGTCTTGGTTCTTCTCCAGCAGCAGCAGGTCCTAAAAAGTGTTAGGTTTCATAATTTTAATTGGACCTCTTTCAAGCACATCTGCCATTTCAGGATGTATGCTTTGAAGCTGTATTAGAGCAAGCTTCTTCCATGACTTGAAGTTCTCCTTTGAGTACTTCCCAAGTAAGTGGTTCAACATTTTGTTCACGCCTTAAGTAGTTTCCTGATCTAGACAGACAAGACACAGAAAAACAAGTAATAGTGCAAGGAAAAGATAGATGTGGTCTTAAGCGACTCAGAAGCAATCGGGTTTTCAACCTCCTGCTCTGATACCATTTGTTGGTCCTGATATACCAGAGTCGTCGTGTTTCAACAGGAACACGAAATGCAGCGGAATGATTTAACGTCACTTACACTTATGTTTTCCTTTGAAGATTATTTAAACTCAGGGATTGATTAAGATTTCTTCACAGTTATACACGAGCAATATGATTGCTAGGTTTAAAATCTCTGGCGTAATAAAATAGTAAATGAACACGGTATTTATAGTGGTTTGATCCAAATAGATCTACGTCCACTCCTTAGCCGAAACGCTAAGAATTTTACTAAGTAAGTATACAAAGTACAAGGAATCGTCCTTTCCGTGTAGTAGAACAGTGAGCTTTCGAACTGGCTACTCCACAACTATCCTCCGTTACTTCGCAGTCCTTAGTCTGATTCAGCTACAGTCAAGTCAAGGGCGGGACCTTCGTAAAACTTGACTTATGCTGACAGTGATGGGAGTTTTTATAGTTCTCTCCTGAACTTATCTGTTTTTGGCAAGATGCCCGTCGGAGTCAGATCTAGTTAGCAAATGACTGTTGGATGCTTCCAAGATCGGAAGGTATCCCAATGATTGAATCCTTAAAAGGAATTCAATGGAAACACTTGAGTGTCAGATCTTGAATGTAGGGGACACTATGTGGTTGAGAGCTTTAAAGATTCTTCTTATCTTGTTAAATGCTCTGGTGACTACTTTTCACTTTGTTTGTCTGAGGAATCTCTTGAGTGTGAGTTCGTGTGTAAAGTGTGAATAAAAGCAGTAGTTGATTCTCACTTTTAGACTTGTCTTTTATACTTGAAGATTCAATTTTTGAATCTCCATATCCGTTAGACACAACGGTTCCTTCGTCCAAGAGTGGATTGACTTTTCCAGTCGTTTTCTGCGTCGTACAGTACTTTCCGAACCACTTCGGGAAATCATTGTCCTTTGTGTGTACTTCTGTCAGAACGGGAGTGTAGCATTTGTTGATGACTACATCGCTTTGCTAAGTAATCTCAGAACCATCTGTTAGGCCTTTGATTGCTAACTCTCTCCTAGCGGTCTGGTTTTGCTAAAGTCTGACTGCTGACACTTCAGCAAGGTTTAGCACTCGATTCCTCTGAAATGTTCTAGCAGATGCTGACTTCCTCAGCATTCTGCTAATCTTCTTCCGTCTGCTAAGAGAATCCTTCTTAGCAGTCTCTTCCTTTATCATGTGTTTGCTGACGCCTTAGCAAATATTCTCTTTAGCATTTTCCATATCCGTTTGAAGTGCTTCTAGCAGCCTATTCTATTACAACTCTATATTCACCCTATACAGGACATTACACAAGTTGCTAGACTATACTAGAATCAGCAATGATCGACCAAACGCTAAGGCTTTGATTCAACAAATTACAAATTTGACCCTAAGGGGAGAATCTCAAAATGATTCCCAACAGTTACCATCCTGAAACGGATATGCTTACCTAAACATCCAGACTAAGCAGGCCACACACAAATTGCCACCACCCAAAATACGAGTATTAGAGTACAAGTAAGACTCGCCACCTTGGTAAATCAAAGTGTGGTCAATCTGTGTGTGCCCCTTATCCTTCAGTTAGGTTTAAGATCATAGGGAGTATGTTAGGGATCTGGCTCAATCAAATGTCAATAAGAATGGCACATCCCACTGTTGATCCCATCAATACATAACTATGTACCGACACATCAAGTAGCTAGGATAAGCTCACTTATGAACCGATGTGCCGTAGCTTAGACCGACAGCCTATCCAGGGACTGTCTCAGCTGTGATACTGTTTATATCTTGCTAGGTCAAACAACTCATATGATCCTCTGTGATCTCCTACACACCATATGGTCATCCCTATAGGCGAGATAATAGGATATTATGGTTCGTTGTATGTTTGTTTCATCAGACAGTGAGCATTGTTGCAGCAACATCTATGAAGACCAGTGCACAAAACACTTAATCATATATGCTTTCAGTATACAATCCCAACAATCAACCACTTATACTTAAAGCATAATACCATTGCTTTATCAAAGTATTAAGTGTGTCTATACTGTCAATCACTCCCACTGCATTCACGTCACCTCTTGTCACGATTTCTCGTATGATGTGATACTACACATCCTATGTGTTTCACCACCTTGTGAGTCTTGGGTTCCCTTGAGTTTGTCATTGCACCAACATGATCACAATTGCATGTGACCTTATGAGGCAAACTCAGAACACACACCTCTAGAGGATTACATCGGAGTTATACTGCTTCTTGCGAAGCTAATGAAGCTGTCAAAAACCACAGCCTTCATACCGAAATCTGCAACACACTTCTGTGTTAGATTCCTATAACTCCTCCTCCAAGGCAAACACATAGTTAGAGGTCGATTTCCTTTCCTTATGATCCTCCTGGATATCTGATGCCATTCAACTGACGTGGCACATTTGTAAACCAATGTGCTTGTCCTGAGTTGAACTGATATTTGTTTAACATGCTTATAGCATTACATATATCTAACCTCTTTCATTTACAATATTGAAAGATAACAATCTTTCTTGCTATGAACGACTCACCACAGAATCAATTTAAGCGACTTGAGATACCTGAACATCCTTTTCTTGTGATAACACAAGACCTTAATTTAAAAGATGTTCCAAAATCTCATAAGTCCTACTTCTGAAACTGTTCCGATAACCATCTACATAATGTGCAGGGAAAACCACGCTTCTGCTGACACATAACTGGTACATGAAACTATCATTCTCGATAGACAATATCGAAATGTCTGTTACATGACCTTGAAGCTCCTTTAAGTTCATACTTGAACTACCTTGGCTTCCAGACATGATGCTTTTTACTGCACATAACTTATCTGGTTGTTGCATACAAATGTCGTCACCTTTTATCAAGGTACCCGTTTATAAAATACGGATGACGTCATCTATCTTCCAGATATTTAGATTCATATGTGTTGTTATGGTTAAAAGAATTCGAATGGGTTTAATAATTGCAACCAGTGAGAAAGTCTTGTTGTGAAACATACCTTACTCACTAACCTAGACCTTCAAATGTGCTAGGTTACCATTCGAGCATTCTTCTTGTATATCAATCAGTTGCTTATAGCTGGTAAGCTATTTGGCAATCACTGATCTTGATACACAACCATAACCTTTACTGATTCATTTCTGAATCCATGACTTGACGTTATTAAACTGCATCTTTTGTCTTAACAGCTTCGCTGCGCTTTAAGGGATGAGTACGATGTTGTTCGTTAAGCTGGGAACAAGTCCAGAGACTGTTTCCACGAACTAGTACAATTAAGCATGTTAAGGCAACCTCCCACTGCAATGATGCTCCTTTTACGTTGTCAGTTAATGGTGCATTAATTTGTGGTTTACCACCTTACACACGTGACCGTGCAATTTGTACATACCTACCAAGGTATGCTCAATATGCCACGGGGTATTTTCTGATGAATTTGAATTGTCTTCTCTAAAACGTTAGAGAACAATCTCACATTTGAATTCATGGTTTCATCCGATACAACTTGCTTGTATCTGGGATACACAAAGCAACCATCTTTTTCGTTTACCTGGAATAGCCCACAAAGCAGTACTAGCTTAAAATTTTCTTCCAACCAATCAGTTTCCTATATCAGCATAACAGCCGAATACCCATCATTGCCCTTTTGAGAGAGTCAAGGTCTGCTAGAGTATTTGGAGCTGATTTAGAAGGCACTAGATTAAGCAAATACACAATTGATTTTGGCGCTGTCTTCAAAAACGAAAATTTGGCAAAGCAGGCATAACTTATAAACTTTTAAAGAATCTTATTTCGTTTTACCTACACTATCCCAATCGAGGAATAATAGGTGTAGTTAACTGGGATGCAATCCCTTTGCTCTGCTAGATACTGTAAAACCCCATCACTTAAGATATACCATTATGAATGAACCATAATGTTTTTACGGTCTTGTTTAACTTATTCTCTACCTTAGTCTTGAACGCTCTTGATTAAAGCAAGAGACTAAGACTTGTAGTGAACTAGATAAACATATCCAAATCTTAAATGATTATAGTATCAATGCCTGTTAAGGTAACTGCGGAAGTAGACTCAAACCAGCAAACTAGAGCAAACACGAAATAACTTATAGAGATACTATCGCCTATTAAAAGGCCTGGTTACCATCTTATACCTCTAAGTAGTTGTCATAAGTACCATTCTCAGGAATACCTGGATTGAATCCATAATTCCTTGAATTACTTAAAACAACTTAGACTGATGTAACCTATCTCTATAGAGATTTTTTAAATTATACCTTGTAACACTGATAGTTTATGTAATCAAGTAATGAAGAGACAATCATCCATAATAGAAAACACTGTTATTCATTTTGATAGAAAAAAATTCTATCTGAATAACTGATAATCCATAACAATAGATGAAAATTGTTTATCAAAACAAAACCAATATCTCTTCAAAAGATCTTGAATTAAAACAAAGTTTTAACATAAACTTAAAGCAAATAACTCCAACAGCTTGAGAACAATCTCCAGCATCTTCCTTGGAGTTGGTAGTCCCGTCATCCTCAAGCATTATTATCAGCTTGATTCTCTGCACAGAGCAGCCAAAACATGATTAGTATTCACAGTAACCACTACCCACAAGGAGTAGAAAACTGATACTAAACATGTAAATGATGACGTACCTCGTCCGTTGGTGTTAACACCTGGACAATTTGCTTTCCAGTGTCCTAGCTTGCCACATCGGTAACACTTGCCCTTTCCTTTAACTTTCCTAATCTTTTTCTTTGTAGCATAAACTCCATTGTTCCCACCAGCAGTTTTCTTGTTCTTATTCCTAGCCGTTCTCTTAGGTTTTGCTCGTTTAGGAGCAGCAGACCGGCTACCGGAAGAAACCAAAACTGCTTTCTCGGGTTCCATCAGGGACTGTGCTGCCATCAAGTCACTGAGTAATTCATTAAGAGTATACTCCTTCTTGTTCATCACAGCATTCAACCTGAAGTTTTCAAAGGACTTGGGAAGAGAGTTTAGTATGATATCGACTTGGGCTTCCGCATCAATACCACCACCATGCAACGTTAGTTCATCCATGAGGTGAGTCATGGCAACCACGTGCTCTCTCACTGAACTGCCTTCAGACATTTTGTTACTCACAATCTCCTTCATGAGATTGAATCAGGCAGTTATGTCCGTCTCCCCATAAGTCGTTGTCAGATTATTCATAATCTCACAGGCCTTATCTTAATGTTGATGCTGATGCTGCAGTACCTTACTCATAGTGGTCATCATGTAGCATTTCACTACATTATTTGACTTGATCCACTTATTGTAAGACTATTGCCACTCGGCAGTAGCATCAGCAGCTGGGACTGGCGGACAAGGATCAGTAAGGACAAACTTGTGTTCTTCCGCAACAAGGATATAATCTAAATTACGTTTCCATTCAAGGAAATTCGGACCATTGAGAGGATTTTGAGCGAGGATATTAATGACATTATTCATAGACATATCTGAAAACAAATAAGTGAATTAAAGTAAGCACATACTACGAACAATTGAAACAAATATGCATAGAACCTTTAGATAAAACAATGCAATTTGTTTCCTCCAATTGCCCAAGCTAATATATCGCAAGCTACCCGAGTAGTCCGTTTACAACAAACACTCAACCAGACCATAAAAGATCCTTTAATTTCTTAACATGCCAGGTATCTTTAGCAAAAGAAATTAATATTGGAGATCTTAAGACCATGTTCACCTCCGTTGGATTTGAAATCTGATTTGAACTGAAAACACAGCATTTGGGCTTCGAATTAGGGTTTTTGGCCCAACAGCAGCAAAACCCTAATTTTTCAGGACTGCGGGCCGCCTCCGGGCTGACGGGCCCGAACCACGGCCCGGGCTGGGAAACCCTAGGGTTTGGAAACCCTAATTTCCCACTCAGCTGCCACCTTGCAGCCAGCCCCACCGGCCGCCTTTCCGGCCGCCGCCTGCGGCCGGACCTCACTGCCAGCCTTTGTCCCTGTTCAGCCCTCGTCGCCACCCCGCTCGCCGCACCGTGGAGTCGCTGCAGCCGCGTCTGAAACGTGAGCTCGTGCTCGCTGCTGCTGCTTCATGCCGCCGCGCGTGACTGTGCACGCCCCATTGCCAGCGACACCTTCCACCTCGCCGAACACCGCCGCGCGCAGCACCACCAATCCCGACGCCCTTTGGAACTGCTGCCGGCATTTGCGCGAACCAGGACAGCGTCGCACTCCAGGAGAAGAGAAAGTGCACAAGCCGTTTACGCGCGCGCGCGATGGGCAAGCCAGCGTGCCATCGCTGGCCTGCGCAACCCCTCCGCCCCTTGCTACTGCCGTCGATATGCTTGCGCTGCCCACGCCGGACAAAGAGCTCACCGGGAACGCGAGCAGTAGCTGCGAGATGAGCGCGGCCCAGCCGCAGGAAAAACCCTGCCGTCGCCACCCACCGTGACCGCCGCCGCCACTCGCCATGGTCGCCGGCGGAGGCGGCTGAGATCTGTAGGGTGAAGAGGCTGAACCCTAATTCATGTCGCCATCTTTGTTTTTCGTTCTTCCTTCTTCCGGATCAAAATTTTACAGATTTGAAAAATAAAGAAAATACAAAAAATAGATCTAGATCTATAACATGATTTCCTATCAAATCTAACCACGGATTTTCACGTGGTGAAAAAACAGATCCAAAAATGAGAAGGCCACGAGAACAAAAACATCCACGATAATTTAAATCCATCCATGAACATACATATTTATTTAATATCAATTTATCCAAGATAGAGCCCAAGAACATGAACCTTTCTCTGATACCAATTGTAGGGCTTGAGTCTACGATGGACAACACGAGTTGCCATTAATGAATTTCTTGCCAAGGATCGTTCTTAGGATACCAGGAACAAATTTCAATTAAATAAACCATGCGATCCTAAGCATGCTCCTACAAAATTAATTGCAGAGGATGGATTTAGAGAATACCTGATTTCAGCGTTTGATCTACAGATCTAGATTGGAGCCAATAACGATGAAATAGATCTGGATCTGAATTTGAATGCCGACGATGAACAGTTGTTCCTACAGATCTGATCTTCTGATCTGTTCCCTTGCTCCTTGGAAATCTGGTGAGGATTATCTACCAAGTTGAATCCGAGATTTGGAGAAATCGATCAGTTTCTCCCACAGATCAGCCGCCGTCGTCTCTCCCTCTATTTTCAATATACTGAAAAACCTCTACTGATCTGATATAGAGAAGGTCTATATATAGTGTTAGGGTTTTGAGAAACCCTAACCCTAATGGGCTTTGAGCAGTTCATGGGCCAGACCAGGGACCAGATGCAAATAATAAAGTGGGGCCTCTTTATTAATTAATTCTTCCTTGTTCAACCCAGAACATAATTAATTAATAAAACATTGTTTTAACCTTCACCATGGTAACAATGCTGACTCACCCCTTTATTACCACGTTATTAGGAACGGGTTGCACCTAACTAACATGATCCACATATTTAAGGTTTTGGACATTAATTAATTAATTTGGCTTATGACAATCAGCCACAATTAATTAATCTCTTATTTCCTGAGTAATACCACTCACTCCTTTTCACTTATGCCTGAATTAAATAATTCAACCTGCAGGGTTTAGCATAATGAACCTTGTGAGCTCCTCAGGGAATGTCACCATCCTGAAATGGATATGCTTACCTAAACGTCCAGACTAAGCAGGCCACACACAAATTGCCAACACCCAAAATACGAGTATTAGAGTACAAGTAAGACTCGCCACCTTGGTAAATCAAAGTATGGTCAATCTGTGTGTGCCCCTTATCCTTCAGTTAGGTTTAAGATCATAGGAAGTATGTTAGGGATCTGGCTCATTCATATGTCAATGAGAATGGCACATCCCACTGTTGATCCCATCAATACATAACTATGTACCGACACATCAAGTAGCTAGGTTAAGCTCACTTATAAATTGATGTGCCGCAGCTTAGACCGACAGCCTATCCAGGGACTGTCTCAGCTGTGATACTGTTTATATCTCGCTAGGTCAAATGACTCATATGATCCTCTGTGATCTCCTACACACCATATGGTCATCCCTATAGGCGAGATAATAGGATATTATGGTTCGTTGTACGTTTGTTTCATCAGACAGTGAGCATTGTTGCAGCAACATATATGAAGACCAGTGCACAAAACACTTAATCATATATGCTTTCAGTATACAATCCCAACATTATCTACCCGGTCTCTGATAGCAAATCGGTCAGCCCGGTCCAATGTGTACCAAAAAGGGGGCATGACTATAGTAGCCAATGAGAAGAATGAGTTGATTCGAACTTGAACTATCACCGGTTAGAGAATTAGTATTGACTAACGGAAGTTGAACAAGGCCACTAAGAAAGATCACTTCCCATTACCGTTCATGGATCAAATGCTGGACAGGCTAGCAGAGCAAGCATTCTACTACTTTCTGGATGGGTACTCGGGGTACCATAAGATCAGCATTGCACCAGAAGATAAGCAGAAGACTACCTTTACATGCCTTTATGTCCCACCATCGGATTCTGGAGGATGCCCTTTGGGTTATGCAATGCCCCTGCAACCTTCCATCATTGCATGATATCAATCTTGTTTGAGTTAATTGAAAAAATAATGGAAGTCTTCATGGACGACTTCACAGTGTTTGGAAGTAGCTTTGAGTTATGCTTGAGTAATCTAGAGAGTGTGCTGAAGAGATGCGAAGAAAGTAACTTGGAGCTAAACTGGGAGAAGTGCCATTTCATGGTACAAGAAGGCATTGTGTTAAGCAATCGGGTATCCACAAAGGGAATTGAAGTTGACCCTACAAAGGTTTGATGGATTTATATACTGAAAGCATTATGATTGGTATATTATGTACAAGGTCGATTGGTTAATATAATGGGAATCATAAATGTTGTATGTTCATCTCCTGTCTGAATTAACAAACATGTGTCGCAAACACAATTATCCTCTTATCTCGTCGATAGGGAGATCATACGGTGTGTAGAAGATCACGGAAGATCGTATGGATCGTTTGACCTAGCGAGATATAAACAATTATCACAGCTGAGACAGTTCCAGGATAAACTGTCGGTGTAGGCTGCAGCATACGCAGTAATAAGCATCTTATCTTGGATGGCTTGGTATGCTGGTGTGGGGCACACATTGATAAGGACCTAAGTCGAGATCAATTCTTTTATCTGACATTAAAAGAATCTAGATCTCTATGGCTTGACGAGATCCTAAGCCTAAATGAAGGTACAGAAGTATATGCAGATTGTGTATTACTTTGAGTTGCAGTGAAAGGCTCTAGTTGAGCTTGTATATCTGTATCTTGGGTAATAACAGTTTGTAAATGACTGTCTGGTACTGGAACTAGGTAACCACATCCAGTATAGGATGGTGACATTCCCTGAACAGCTCAAAAGGTTCGTTATGCTAAGTCCTGCGGGCTGATTAAGTTCAAGCATAAGTGAAAATGTTTGAGTGGATTGATTCAGGAATATAAGATGTTAATTAATTAAATAGCTTGTCAGAGCTTAAATTAATTAACGAATGTCTGTAACCTTAAATGTGGGGATATACCGAGCCCATGCAACCAGTCTCGAGCAGAGAATGTGTTGGAATTGATCCACTCTGACTTATGTGGACCAATGTCCACGCAAGCTCGTGGAGGTTATGAGTATTTTGCCACATTCATTGACGATTACTCAAGATTCGGATATGTCTATTTTCTTCGCCATAAGTCTGAATGCTTTGAGAAATTCAAAGAGTTTAGGACTGAGGTAGAAAAGAAGCTTGGTAAGACTATCAAGACACTACGATCAGATCGTGGTGGAGAATACCTCAGTAACGAGTTCTTGCAGTACATGTCAGACAACGGGATTACATCCCAGTGGACTGCACCAGGAACCCCTCAACAAAATGGTGTAGCGAAAAGAAGAAATAGAACTCTCTTGCAAATGGTCAGGTCAATGATGAGTTATGCAAGCTTGCCGATTTCGTTTTGGGGATATGCCTTGGAGACAGCGGCCTATTTGCTTAACCTAGTACCTTCTAAATCAGTTCCTAAAACACCTCTGGAACTCTGGTATGGGCGAAAGCCAAGTTTGAACAGAGTGAGGATTTGGGGTTGTCCAGCATATGTGCTGACAAAGGAACCTGATAAGTTAGAAAGTAGGTGTAAGCTGATGCTGTTTGTAGGATATCCCAGGCAAAAGAAAGGTGGTTACTTCTATTATCCTGAGAATCAGAAAGTCGTTGTCAGTACCAATGCAAGATTCTTAAAGGACGAATATGTAAGAAACCACAGATCCAAGAGTGAAATTGTCCTCCACGAGCTTGAGGACAAAGAAGCAATTCCATCAGGAAAGCCTAGTGTAATGGTTAATCCACCTACAACAGGTGAGGCTATACCAACACTGCCACTAATGTAAGGTATGGGACCAATGCGTACTGTGCTAACTACTGACACGGTTCAGATGCCTCGTCGCAGTGGGAGGGTTGTCCACCAACTCAAAAGGTACATGTTGGTGGGAGAGTCTTCTGACTTGATCCCAGAAAATGGATAAACTGTTCCAGGATATAAATAGTTATCACAGCTGAGACAGTTCCAGGATAAACTGTCGGTGTAGGCTGCAGCATACGCAGTAATAAGCATCTTATCTTGGTATGCTGGTGTGGGGCAACCATTGATAAGGACCTAAGTCAAGATCGATTCTTTTATCTGACATTAAAATAATCTAGATCTCTATGGCTTGACGAGATCCTAAGCCTAAATGAAGGTACAGAAGTATATGCAGATTGTGTATTACTTTGAGTTGCAGTGAAAGGCTCTAGTTGAGCTTGTATATATGTATCTTGGGTAATAGCAGTTTGTATATGACTGTCTAGTACTGGTACTGGAACTAGGTAACCACATCCAGTATAGGATGGTGACATTCCCTGAACAGCTCAAAAGGTTCGTCATGCTAAGTCCTGCATGCTTATTAAGTTCAAGCATAAGTGAAAAGGTTTGAGTGGATTGATTCAGGAATATAAGATGTTAATTAATTAAATAGCTTGTCAGAGCTTAAATTAATTAACGAATGTCTGTAACCTTAAATATGGTGATATACCGAGCCCATGCAACCCGTACCTCAAAACGTGGTAGCAAATAGGTAGGACAATATTGATTCTCTGGTGGAATGAATCAATATTAATTAATTAATTATATTCTAGGTTGAATATGGGAATTAATTAATTGATAGGCCTTATTTGCTATATGCATTTTGGTCCCTGGTCTGGCCCATGAAACTCAAGCCCAATAGGAGTCTAGTAATTTCCTATAAATAGGCCTCAGTTCCTCAGATCTCAACACACCACAAGATCATAAGTTGCACACAGCAAACCAGTTGTGGGAGCTGTGGTGATCGACTAAGATCTGAGAACCAGGAGGAAATTCTGCTTCTCAACCGGGCAAGGGATCTGATAGAGAATCTTCACCAGATTTTCAGATCGAGTTGGGATACAGATCAGAAGATCAAATCAGGAGGATTTTTCTTCTTCTCTCTCTCCTTTGTTTTCGAAAATATCATTATTATTTTCATAGATTTATTTCCTCAATCTGTTAGGAAATTAAATCTTTGTGCATGGGAAAGATCAAAGGGAATCTCCGCGCACGTGTTCTTCAGAGTTCATCAATCCAGGTATTCCGCATAAACCTTCTTATGCATAATAGTATAGGAGCATGCTAGGATTGTTCATAGGCATAGCAATTTATTTTGATATTCTAATTAACGATCCTTGGCAAACGGACTTCATGATTCAGTTCACGAATCCCTTCAAGGTTGCTATTATTGAGAAACTATCACCACCTACTTCAGTATAGGGGGTGCGAAGCTTTTTGTGTCATGCTGGGTTCTACCGGAGGTTTATCAAAGACTTCTCCAAAATTTCTAAACCAATGTGTACATTAATAGAGTTGAACACTCCATTTGAGCTTTTTGAAGCATGCATGGAAGCATTCTTGAAGTTAAAGCAAGCACTTGTGATTGCCCTAGTGAACTAAACTGGAGTGAACCATTTGAAGTTATGTGCGATTCTAGCAATCATGTTATGGGTGTTGTGTTGGGCCAGTAGAGTAATAGAATCTTCTATTCCATCTATTATGCAAGTAAGGTGTTGGATGCTACACAAATCAACTACACCACAACTGAGAAAGAACTGCTCGTAGTGGTGTTTGCCTTCGACAAATTTTGCTCTTATCTGGTTGGTGCAAAGGTGATTGTCTACAAAGATCATTCAGTAATTAAATACCTGGTAGAAAAGAAAGATGCTAAGCCGAGGTTGATTCACTGGGTTTTATTGCTGCAAGAGTTTGACCTTGAAATTAGAGATTAGAAGGGTACAAAAAATCAAATAGCCGACCATTTATCAAGGCTAGAGAGTCTTGAGTGACTTGAGGACGAATTGCCAATAAATGAATCATTCTCTGATGAAATGTTGTTGGCTATTGTTGAAGCTGAAGTTCCTTGGTTAGCTGACATAGAAAATTTCTTAGCTGGAGGAGTGCTGCCACCGGATTTGAAAGACTAGCAATTAAAAAAATTCCACTATGATGTCAAGCATTTTTGGTAGGATGAGCCATACTTGGACAAGCATTGTTATAATGGAATGCTGAGAAGATGTGTATCTAGTGCTGAAGCAGTAGACATCTTCAGAAATTGTCTTGCTGCAACTTATGAGGACATTTTGGAGGAATGTGAATTGCATCTAAGGTGATCCATTGCGGGTACTTTTGGCCTTCTATTTTTAAGGATGCGCATGAGTTAGTGAAGGCATGTGATAAATGCCAGAGGGTCGGAAATATCTCAGCACAAAATGAAATGCCTCAACATGGAATTCTAGAAGTTTAACTCTTCGATGTATGGGGTATGGACTTCATGGGTCCATTTCCTTCTTATTTTGGGAATCATTACATTCTAGTTGCGGTGGATTATGTGTCAAAATGGATCGAGTCAATAGCATGTCCCGCAAATGATGCTAAGGCATTGATCCGGTTCTTGCACAAAAATATTTTCATAAGGTTTGGGACGTCTAGGGCGAGGATTAGTGATGAGGGAACATACTTCTTGAATAGGAGTCTTGCTGCTGTATTTCCCATGTATAGATAAGGTTGCCACAACATATCACCCACAGACCAACGAGCTGGTTGATAAGCTCATTATTTCACTCACTTATCTATGTTATTTTTATACTATTTTATGTAGATTTATTAATTTTATATATATATTTTATGCATGATGTCAATATTAGGTGGTTTTAGGTGTGTTTTGATGTTTATGCAGGTTTTTAGGCCTAAACCCACGAGAAAACCGTTCCAAAAGCAGTGATGTGTAAGAGTAGCAATGAAGAGTTCTTCCACAAGAGGAATTCGAGCTATTGGTGCATGGCAATGGATGATGCTCTGAGTTATCTCTCCAACGCAACTGGAATCGGGGCAATCGGAGTTTGGAAGAGGAAGTTATGGCCAAAACCGTGAGACCGCGCAGACGAGGCAAAAAAGGCAGAGTGCTCGACGAAGGGAAAAGGGAGATCGACGGAAGCAAAGGCCTCGTCGATCACTGCCCATGCTCGTCGATCGACGAGGATGTTCCAGGCTCAGCGATCGATGCCAGGTTGCCACGGTCGACGCGCATGCGGGAATCCTAGTCTGGATCTGATTTGGAGATTAACGCATATCTAACCCGAGATACTGCTAGATACATCATTCACCTCTATAAATATTCATGTAAATTCGTTTTTTGAGAGGAGAGACCAGAGTTAGAGAGAGAAGAGAGTTAGAGCAATTACAAGAATTTACTATTGAAGAGTTTTTAGAGTTTTATGTTTGAAGACAAGTTTTTACGGGAAGATTTCCGGATTCCAGCTTTTATGCAATTCAGGTTGTATTTTTCTAGGATGAATATTACCATGAACATGTGTAACTAAATCCTTTCTCAGATTCTAGGGTTTCGAACTATCAATGTATGCTTGTTATGATTAATTGAATTATTTTTCCCTTTCCCTTCGTAGTTTGTGAAATCTGTGCTTATTCATAATCTTGAGTTTGTTGGCCACATCTTAGGATTATCTAGTTGATTACTTGAGACGTAACTGTGATAGTTTTCAATGGAAAGAGATTTTCACAATATAATCTGATTTCTTGTCGTAACTGAAGGAGATTGATTGTAGGGATAAATCTGTAGATCTTTGGAGTTAGTTAATTTATCTTGAGACCGAGCGGAGATAGGTAATTAATTAATCTACTTTATGAATTGTCAAACAAAGAAGTTCATAATATTTTTCTGATGTTTCACTACGAAGAGGAATTAAAATTGGGAATTAATTAATTCATTCATCCATGTCATACTTGATAGGTAGATATCCCTGGAATCTGTGCTTCTCTTATTTGACTTCAAAAGCTTTTTAATTTCCTGTTTAATTTCCATTAGCAAATACTGCGATTTTCAAAACAACAAAACTTTTTATTTGATTTTCCTAATCAGTGTTTTCAAGAACGTCTGATTTAGTATTTAGGATTTTTTCGTTGCTTCATTCCCCTGGATCGATAATCTTAGGGTTTACAAATTTATTTGCCACTATTTCTATAATAAATATGTAGAAATTACAGTGATCAAATAGGCGCCGTTGCCGGGGAGTGAACAGAATTAATCTTACTATTAAATCTGTGATTGAAATACTGATTTAGGCTGTAATTTTCGTATATTCTGAAATTTTTTTTCTCGCATTTTCGTATTTCACGTCGATCGACGCTAACTCTCGTTGATCAACGAAGTTGTTTTCCTTTCGTCGATCGACGCCACATCTCGTCGATCGACGCTGTGTTCTTTTTTTCAGAATTTCCGTTTTTAATTTTAGTTCGTTTCGTTTAATTTTCAGTTTTACCTCACTACCTCCTTTGCTGTACAGGTAGTGCATGAGTACAAGAGCTAGAGGAAAAGACCCGCTTTATTACTATCTTGACATTGAAGCCACTTGCAAAAAGATCCGAAGGAATAAGCGTGCTCAGGATAGCTTAAGTAATCACACGATGGAAGATAACGTACCACCGCCTCCACCAGTGCTAACTGCAGAGGAGCAGGCTGTGCTTCTCCAAGAAGTTCAAGCTATGAGGGCACAAATCCAACAGTACAATCTGGAAAGAGACCTCGAGAGGAACAATCCGAATGGAAGGGATCTTCGCCATAACCCACTGTTTGATGACAATTCCGACAATGAAGAGGATGACAACCAGGATCCTCCAGAGGAATCTGACGATGAGGAAGAAGAGGAAGCCATGCAGATTCGGTATAATCCTCGGTTCAGGGAGACAGACTTCAGGATTGGCATCAATGCCAACAATTTTGAGCTGAAGACCGGATTGGTGCAGATGGTGCAACAAAATCAATTCGGAGGAAGGGCTACTGAGGACCCTTATGCACATCTGGATAAGTTCCTTATGCTCTGCAATACTGTCAAAATAGGAGGAGTCAACAAGAGTGCCATCCGAATGCGTCTGTTCGCATTCTCTCTGAAGGATAAGGCACAATCATGGTTCACTGCACTGGACAAGGAGAGCATAAGCACATGGACTGAATTGAGGAATGAATTCCTGGAAAACTTCTTCCCTCCGAATGTCATCAGGCAGAGAAGGAAAGAAAACATCAGATTCGCTCAAAGGACTAATGAGACCTTCAGTGAGACGTGGGAGCGATTCAAAGAGCTACTGAGATCTTGTCCCGGACATGGTTTTCCGCCAGGAGAACAGGCAGAAGCGTTCTACGAGGGACTCAATGAGAAGACCGTCAAGTTGGTGGATACCACACTGGGGGACACCATCATGACGAAAAGTGGAAAGAAGGCCATGGAATTCTTCCAAAAGATGGCCAACAACACTCAACGGTGGTCCTCAAGCCGAACTCGGCCTATGATGGCAGTCGAGAAGGAGAAAGTGGTGGAGAAAGTTGCCGAACAACCTGATTTGGCAGCCGAGCTGAAAAAGCTTAGGGAAGATTTCGCTGCACTGAAGCAGGAAAAGACAGTTGCTGCAGTAGAGCTAGTGCAAGCTCCGTCTGAGGGGGATTGTGCCGTTGTAAATTTCATGCAAATGGGTGGTTATCAAAACAACTACCGAGGAGGATACCAGCAGCATAATCAGCAGCACAACCAGCCCTATACCTACAATCACGCAAGGAATCACCCTGGATTCTCCTACGCAAACCCTCAAGCTGCAGAGCAACCACCACCAGGATTTGCCGTACAAGAAGGAGCAATAGTGGAGAAGAAGAAGCCAAATCTCGAGGAGATTTTGGCCAAGTTCATGGAAGGCTCTACTGATACTGTAGCCAAGTTGAAGCAAGAAATCGCAGGCGTGAATACTAAAGTGGACCAGGTGCAGAAGCATGTACAAATCATAGAAACCCAGGTCAGCCAGATCGCCGATGCCCTCGGAGCCCAGCACAAGCCGGGGCAACTTCCGAGCAACACTCAGATGTACCCCAAGAACCAGAATCAGAGGAACCAAGTGAATGCCATCACCCTGAGAGGGGGAAAACCTATGAAGGGCCCAAGCAAGCAGGGACAGACACTCGAGATGAAGGAGAAGCCGAGAAAGAAGAAGAAGTCGTCACAGGCAAAGCTCCGTTGATCGACGATGCTTCCCCGTCGATCGACGAAAATCAAAAACTTCCGTCGAACAAGCCTGACTCTCGTCGATCGACGACCGCCCCTGCTCCACCAATGTATAAGCCTCCCTTGCCATATCCGCAGTTGTTTGCCAAAGCAAAGATGAACGAGAGGTATGCACGCTTCTTGGAGAACTTGAAGAAAGTGAACATCAACATCCCACTGATTGAGGCACTACGAGAGATACCGGGGTATTTGAAATTTCTGAAGGATATGGTCTCACAGAAAAGACCCTTCATGGAGCACGAGAGGGTCAACTTGTTCGAAGAATGCAGTGCGATTATTCAGAAGAAGATGCCGCGTAAGAGAGAAGACCCGGGATCCTTCACGATCCCCTGTGTCATTGGAGGAGTGACCTTTGGGATGGTCCTTTGCGATTCCGGCGCATCCATAAACTTAATGCCGCTGTCAATCTTCAAGCGACTAGAGATCGGGAGCATCAAGCCAACGACCATATCATTGCAGATGGCTGACAGATCGGTGTCCTACCCAAGAGACATCGTGGAAGACGTACTTGTGAAGGTGAAAGACTTCATCATTCCAGCAGACTTCGTGGTGCTTGACATGGAAGAAGACCACAACATCCCTCTTATCTTGGGGAGATCTTTTTTGAAGACTGCTGGAGCATTGATTGACATTCGAGACGGAAAACTGACGTTCTGAGTTAATGACGAGTCGGTCACCTTCCCCATCTACAAAGCAGTGCAGAAGCGTAATGAAGGGAGCAACCAGGAGGAGTGCCACATGATCAAATGCTCAAATCCGGTGATTTCCTCTCCCTTTTCTTCTCTTACAATTGATTCGGATTTTCTGGAGAACCGCTTACTACACTCTTTGTTTTTGTCTTCAGATTTGGATAAGGCGGACGATGAGCTTGTGGATTTGGTGAAGGAGTTGGATGTATTCGAGGGGATAACACAGGAGAAAGAGAACAAACGGAAGCAGTTATCAAGCCGACGCAGCCAGAAAAAGAAGAGAAAACGTGGAAATACCTCCACGTCGATCGACGCACACCATGCGTCGATCAACGTAGCCTTTGGATCCACGTCGATCGACGCTACTGTCACGTCGATCGACGCACGAAGGAAGTCAGACTCGGAGCTTTCGTCAGCAGAAGCAGCGCGATGTAGAAAAGGGATTGCGGCATTTTCACTTTTGTCAACCGATGCAAATCGGGGAAAGCTGCAATCTAACTCTGATCCGCTGGTTCTGGAACTCAAGATGCTTCCGGCACACCTCAGGTATGGGAAGTTGAAAAAATTACTACGAGTTCTACGGAAGTACAAGTCCGCCATTGGGGGGACATTGAAAGACACTAAGAAATGGGGGATGCAAGTTATCAAGAACAAAGATGGTGATTGAAGACTCTGGGGGATAAAAAAGTTGATGTCTGAGATCAACTATCAGGTACCGTTCCCTCTTTTGTCTGATTTTCAAACTTATTCCACTCTTCGAGTTGGAAATAAGTTTGGGGGGATGTGGACAAGAGATGGAACGTCCTATCTTTTATTTATTCTGCTTTCTGTCTTTAATTTTTCGCACCTTTCTATTTTATGCTATTTTGTGGGGAAATTTTTGAGTTTTGAGATAACCTGAACGAGATTGTGAGGTTAGGATTGATTGAGGGTTGAGTATTGAATTGATTGAGATTGTGGTTAGATGCCTATGAATGTAGAATACCGCATGATAGGACTGATTTGACACTTATACTTGCATACTGATTGAGCTGATTTGAAATTGACTGTGGAAGAAAATTTTTGAGTCCTTGTGTGAGAATTTGAGCCTTTATTTCGTTTGATGTGAGATTCGCATGTGTGTTTTGATTTCTCTAGAACTTGCCTATTTTCTGTGTTGAGACTGCATAGTGTGCACAAGTTGAGAAAATGATCTTAGGCCATCTTTGTTAACCCAATATCCTAAACACTGTCCCTTCACAATAAAATTTTCCCTAGTTAGCCACTTTGAGCCTGTACAATTTTTCTTTCCTTGTCTATGAGATTAAGAAAAGTATTGTCTCACTCATGTCTTGAGTTGTGGTATGTATGGGGTTGATTGGTGAATTCGTGATAAGATATGATAAATTAGTGGTGAAAAGATGTATGTTTGAGAAGCTCTAGAAATAATTAGAATTCTCATAAGCTCTCTGAAAATAAAAGAATACAAAATTATCGAAAAGAGCATAAGAGATTCAAAATGAGCTAGAAAAAAAAATAAAAAAATAAAAAAGAGGTTGTGTATTTGTTGATATATTTGAGGAGATGAGGTGGATGATGAATAGAAGGTGGTTTGGATTGATTAAGGAAGTACAACTTGATTGATTTTAGTCACTTGGCCATATTTCCCTACCTTTCACAAAAAGCCTACATTACAACCTAATGAAAGTCCTTTTTGATTCTAGACTTGTGTGCACATTCTAGCAGTGAAGATATTAGAAAATTTGCAAGCCTATGGTAGAAATTTCTTCATACATGTTTTTGATTACTTTCATCTTTACCTTAAACACTTGAGAGTTGAGCGATACACTTCCTGTGAGTTCTTACACGGTTGATGAATTTTCTGTCTCTTTCAAATTGCTTGTGGGTAGTGGATTCTTGGTTCTTGACTGTGATGAATCTTGTGAGGCATTGCACTTTAACCACTTGATCTTTTGATTTCTTTCTTGCCTATTGATTGAGGACAATCAAACGTTCAAGTTTGGGGGATTTGATAAGCTCATTATTTCACTCACTTATCTATGTTATTTTTATACTATTTTATGTAGATTTATTAAGTTTATATATATATTTTATGCATGATGTCAATATTAGGTGGTTTTAGATGTGTTTTGATGTTTATGCAGGTTTTTAGGCCTAAACCCACGAGAAAACCGTTCCGAAAGCAGTGACGTGTAAGAGTATCAATGAAGAGTTCTTCCACAAGAAGAATTCGAGCTATTGGTGCATGGCAATGGATGATTCTCTGAGTTAGCTCTCCAACGCAACTGGAATCGGGTCAATTGGAGTTCGGAAGAGGAAGTTATGGCCAAAACCGTAAGACCGCGCAGAAGAGGCAAAGAAGGCACAATGCTCGACGAAGGGAAAAGGGAGATCGACGGAAGCAAAGGCCTCGTCGATCGCTGCCCATGCTCGTCGATCGACGAGGATGTTCCAGGCCCAGCGATCGACGCCAGGTTTCCACGGTCGACGCGCATGCGGGAATCCTAGTCTGGATCTGATTTGGAGATTAACGCATGTCTAACCCTAGATACTGTTGGATACATCATTCACCTCTATAAATATTCATGTAAATTCATTTTTTGAGAGGAGAGACCAGAGTTAGAGAGAGAAGAGAGTTAGAGCAATTACAAGAATTTACTATTGAAGAGTTTTTAGAGTTTTATATTTGAAGACAAGTTTTTACGGGAAGATTTCCGGATTCTAGCTTTTATGCAATTCAGGTTGTATTTTTCTATGATGAATATTACCATGAACATGTGTAACTAAATCCTTTCTAAGATTCTAGGGTTTCGAACTATCAATGTATGCTTGTTATGATTAATTGAATTATTTTTCCCTTTCCCTTCGTAGTTTGTGAAATCTGTGCTTATTCATAATCTTGAGTTTGTTGGCCACATCTTAGGATTATCTAGTTTATTACTTGAGACGTAATTGTGATAGTTTTCAATGGAAAGAGATTTTCACAATATAATCTGATTTCTTGTCGTAACTGAAGGAGATTGATTGTAGGGATAAATCTGTAGATCTTTGGAGTTAGTTAATTTATCTTGAGACCGAGCGGAGATAGGTAATTAATTAATCTACTTTATGAATTGTCAAACAAAGAAGTTCATAATATTTTTCTGATGTTTCACTACGAAGTGGAATTAAAATTGGGAATTAATCAATTCATTCATCCATGTCATACTTGATAGGTAGATATCCCTGGAATCTGTGCTTCTCTTATTTGACTTCAAAAGCTTTTTAATTTCCTGATTAATTTCCATTAGCAAATACTGCGATTTTCAAAACAACAAAACTTTTTATTTGATTTTCCTAATCAGTATTTTCAAGAACGTCTGATTTAGTATTTAGGATTTTTTCGTTGCTTCATTCCCCTGGATCGATAACCTTAGGGTTTACAAATTTATTTGCCACTATTTCTATAATAAATCTGTAGAAATTACAGTGATCACTGGTAGAGTTGTCCAACAGGGAAATAATAAGCGTGCTGGAGAAAGTTGTCAACACAAATAGAAAACATTGGTCGATGCTGCTGGCTGATGTGTGTGGGCGTACAGGACAACATACAAGACACCTCTAGGCATGTCCCCGTATAGACTTGTATTTGGTAAAGCATATCATTTGCCATTGGAGCTCGAGCACAACACATATTGGGCTTTAAAAAAATTGAATTTAGACCTTGGTGTTGCGGGAGCAAAAAGGATGCTTCAATTGAACGAGTTAGAGGAGCTTAGATTCTTTGCCTACGAAAATGCAAGCTTAAAAAAGGAAAAGACTAAACATGGCATGACAAGCACATTGTTGTGCAGATGTTTGAAGAGGGTCAACACGTGTTGCTTTTCAATTCTAAACTTAGGTTTTTTCGTAGAAAGCTCAAGTCCAGATGGTCGGGACCTTTCAAAATTGTTAAGGTATATCCTTATGGTGATGTGGATTTGTTGGATGAAAAGACTGGAGGGGTTTTAAAATTTAATGGGCAGCGAATTAAGCACTACGTGGGGGATACTTTTGAGCGAGATGTAGCATTGGTGGTGCTAGAGGATCAACAACAAGGGGAGGTACCTCTTGTTACTTAATTCTTTTTTGGGTAACTTGAGATTTTGAATGCTTTTCTATATAATTTAGAGTAGCATTTAATTCTTGCCTAGTTAGTGTTACAATTTTGATATTTTTATTTAAATTTCGTCTAGTATAGTTTATCTAATTGCCTAGTTTTAGTACAATGCTAGATGAGATGCTGCAGGCTTAAGTTTGGGGGAGTGCTAAGTGTTAGGAGGTTTTACAAAATCGGGTGGACTTTAGAAACTTTGACTGGAAGTTGAAAATTCGACTGCCACCTCAGCGGATTAACTTGAATTTAAAACATCATACGATGCTGACGTCGGTGCATAGTTGCACCTCTTGGCAATTGGATGCGTCGAATTGTTAAAGTTAGAAAGGAAGAAACGCGTTGAATGCCTGGTGGTACGGTAAATTTAAGATTCAAATTTGTTACTGGTGGTAACCGATGATTTTCAGTTGTGGTAGATGAATCAACGCCTTCACTTTTATTTAACCCTAGTACATTGCTTCACACCATTTCTTACTGCGCATTCTTTTCTTTCAAAAATATTCTCTCAAAGTTCTCCGATTTTCTAAAAGTGTGCTCAAGACTCCATCATACAATCAAGAAATTTTAGGTATGCATCTCAATTTTGCCGTGAGTTCCTGTGAATTTCCTTTACTTTATAAGATGTGCGGGCCTGTGTTGTTGTACTGACTGGGTTGGGTAACCGTTTTCTTAAGATCACATGTTGAAGTTTTTTGGGAATCTTGATGCGAGAATGGTTTGTGAAGCATAGTTGACTGTCGTACATGTTGTGTTTGAGAGTGGATTCAGTTGGGAAATTAAACTTGCATGTCGTTCACTTTGCTCTCGAATGTGGTATTTCTGGTTATGCTTTTTTCACTTTTAGAAGATTTAGGATGCATGTTGATGTCTCTTAGAGAATTTATAAGAGGAGTTTATCATGGTGTAATTCTTGATAAAAAAATTTGGAACCTTTAATTTTGGTACCCGGGTTGTTCTAATTGGATGACTATTTTGTGAGGAAGGGTGAATGTGTTATGAATAATGTGCTAATTTGGGTTGTTTGATGTACTGCAGCATGAGATCAAAACAACCAGCAAAACGAAATGGGGATGTTATTGAAACTTTAGCCAACCCTGAGCAGCCAAAGGCCAAGAAGGTCATGTTTGTGGTTCCACTATTGACTCGCACCACTCGATCAAGAGGGCCACATGTGGATGTGATGCCCACCTATTCCACCACTCAATCCAAGCCCTCTACCCAACAGATTTTTGTGGTTGTTGACCAGCCCAAGCAACCAGAAAATGCTTCACACCCCACTTCGCCTGCTAAATCCATTACTTCCAAACCAAAGAACCCAAAGGTCTTCCAAAGACAAAGCCTCCAGTTCAGAAAGAGGAAAAACCTAAAGATCAAACTGAAGAAAAGACCCCAAGCCCTGAAAGTAGTAATATTGTAGAAAAAGCTGCAGATGCTGAAAATGTGCAGGCAAACTCCGCTCCAATATCTAAGCATGTTGCCAAATCTGGACCATAGGGCACAAATGAAGAGGAAGGATCTTCCTCTTCTTCAGAGGAACCTTTACAAGAGCAGAATACTGATGTCATGAAGGAGGCGCTGAAAAACATAGGTCAGGAGGCTGAGGAGGACCATTCTGAGAAGGACAAGGGTGATGGGAACGAGGAATTTGAGAAAGATGAAGATGAACTTGAGGATGCCGAAGAAATTCAAGAAGAGAAATCTACGCAACAGGAGGACAACAAAGAAGCCAAAGATTTGAAGATGTTGGCAGCGTCTGCCTAAGCATCCAAGTCTGTTGAGCCTGGTGAGCCCGATACCGAAGGAAAGGAATAAGAATTGCCATCTTTAACTACTGCTGAGACCGAGGAACATAAAAGAAATTCGGTGGCAAGGAAGATAATTAAGGTAGTATCCAAGAAGGAGGTGTCGCGCACTTCGCGCAAGAAGTTGTCCTCAACTTCGGAGTAGAGACAGCTTTTAACTGCGGAAGAATGGTTGAACAAGGAAGTCTACATAGACAAGGGATCTTCATATGCTGAGAATGTCCGTAGTGAAATCAAGGTGATCATCGTGGAGCAAGGCTAGGAGGAATTTGCAAAGCTTCAGCTGAGACAAAACATTACCCTTGTTCAAGAATTCTACATTGCTTGTGCACCCCGAAATGGCAAAGAGGAGCCCGTTGCACTAGTCCGCGACAAGACTGAATTACTCTAACCAGGTCAAAAATAAATTGACTTATTCTAATAGTTGTTTGACTCACCAAAACAACCCTATGAGAAATTATTCTCCCTAATTTCTCATAACAGACTATCCCCACTTTTTTGTGAAGTCAAAACCAATATCGGAAAAATGACAAGGTTTACAAATTTATCAGTTCATGGACAAAGACTGACTTCCCCCTAAGTGTAAAGCCCATAAAGAAAATCTTCCGCCTCAACAGGATAAGGAAGTGGAAGATATAGATCAATTAAATGAATTTTAAGCATATTAGAACACTCCCTTAGGTGTTTAGGGACAAGCTATTTAAGAAAAAGATATCAAGTTCAAATCCTATAAGCTTGTGTCCTATCTCATCACTATTTTCAATGATCTTCGTTCTAGAATCAAGGTCTTTATTTTGGTGATAACTTGGTTGACTAAATGGCAGGATGTTTTGGGCTAAAGTGACTCATCTTCTTTCACTACCTAGATTTCTGACACTTAAACTTCATCAAACCTATCCCCAAGGCATTCAACTTTCGTTTCTTTTCATTTTTCCTTTCTCTCTTTCTTCTTCTTTTATTTTTTGTGCACTATGCAAATTGCATTTAATTCTTCCTCAAACAAATTTTTTTATAGGTGCTTATTTTTATTGATTTGCACCTTATTTCTCTTTTCTTTTCTTTCTTCTTCCTTCTTCAACACATGACCTTTTCTCGTTTTTCTTTCATGCCTTCACTTGGGATCCTTATTCGAGCACTTTCCAAGCAATCTAACCTCACAACATCCATATTCCCCCTCAATTCTCTCTCCCCCCAAACTTGTTCCTAAATATATCAAAGGAATCTCCAAAAAGCTCAACATGGGGAACAATGGAACCAAAGACAAATATGATCATATAAAACACCTTATACTCCAAATAAACCCAATCGAATTTAAATATTCCAAATCAAATCCCTAACTACATAACAACTATTGTAGAGATAATAGGAGATAAGGTAGTAAAAGTCGGCCGACAATCGTCCCATCCCCCCAAACTTAGCCCGAATGAACTAAGTTTGAAAATAAGGTTGGCGGATAAGCAACATCAATCGGCATGTGGTGATGGAGACCTCCTCCTGAATAAAGAACTCACCAAAAAAAATCAAATGCATCCCCTAAACGTAACACTCTGCCAAAAGAAATCTCGAACACGCAATTAACAACACAACATGTATATAAAAACAAAAGACTAAAGACTATCTAACACACTACAAAATATTACCAAAGCACTAAAATTTGGGTTGCCTCCCAACAAACATTGTGGTTAATGCCAGTAGCTTGACGACCTTACTTTGTTTTCCTAAAGAAATCTCCATCATAGTGTGGGGCTCATCATTCAAGTAATACCTTTTCACTTGATGCGTTTTGTCCTCCGTCAGTTAGCAACTCCCAATTGCCATTCTCAAAGACTTGCTTCACTTTATAGGGCCCAACCCTGTCCACCTAGAATGAAATTCACCCGGAATTGTTTCAAACTAGAACTAAATAGCAAAACCAAATCACCTGGTTAGAAGTTCTTCTTCTAGATGTGAAGATCATGAAATCTTTTTGTCCTCTATTTGTAGATCAGGGAGTTCTAGCATGCCTCATGATGGATTTATATACTGAAAGCATTATGATTGGTACATTATGAACAAGGTTTTTGGTTAATATACTGGTAATCATTATTGTTATATTATCATCTCTTGTTTGAATTAACAAACATGTATCGCAAGTGACTCTATTCTCTTATATCGTCGATGCGAAGATCACACGGTGTGTTGTAGATCACAGAAGATCGTATGAATCGCTTGACCTAGCGAGATATAAATGGTTATCACAACTGTGGCAGTGCTAAGATAGACTGTTGGTTTAAGCTGCAACAAAGTCAGTAATTAAGTGCTTATCTTGGTCATTAGATGTGCTGATACTTTCGTTACATATTGATAGGACATAACTGAGATCGATTCTTTTATCTGGCATTAAAATAATCATGATCTCGATGGCTTGATGAATATGCAAACCTTAATGAAAGTTCAAGAGGTATACATAAGTTTGTGTATCACTTTGACATGCTATGATGGAGAGTCTTATATGTACTTGTATATCTGTATCTGGGGTGATAGCAATTAGTGTATGACTTCTAGTTCTGTAGTTAGGTAACCATATCCATTATACGATGGTGACATTCCCTAAGAAGCTGAAAAAGGTTCACTATGTGGATGTCCTGGAGGCTGATTAAGTTCAAGCATAAGTGAAAAGGAACTGAGTGGTATAACTTAGGAATAAAAGATGTGAATTAATTTGTAGGCTTGTCGGAGCCTAAATTAATTGATGATTGTATGTAACCTTAAATAAAGGAATATACCGAGCTCGTGCAACCCATTCCTCATAATGTGCTAACAAAGAGATAGGACAATATTGATTCTCTGGTGGCATGAATCAATATTAATTAATTAATTGTAATCTAGGTTGAATATGAGAATTAATTAATTAATAGGCCGTCTTTTTTATTTACATATTGTTCCATGGTCTGACCCATGAAAAACTCAAGCCCCTTAGGGATTAGAATTTCCAATGAATACCCCCTGGTTCTCAAATCATATTACACCATAATATCATAAGTTGTTGAGCAGCGAACCATAGAATTGGGAGCTGTAGCACTCGACTGGATCTGAGAGAGGGAAGGAAATTCTACTTCTCGATAAGCACAATATCCAAAGGGAATCCTCACCAGATATCAAGATCGGAGCAATGGATACAGATCTTGAGTATCATTTTTCATCTCCTTCTTCTGTTTTTGATTTTATCTGATTAAAATTAGAGATTTAATTTTGATCTTTTCAAGATTGAATCTTTTTGCATATTAAGAATTCAAGATCAAATCTCGGTAAAGTAGCTCAAAGTTAAATCCATCTAGGTTTTTGATCGCAAAATTATTTTACTACCGACTTAGCAAAGCTAATAATAAAGCGGCAAATAAATTATCGAATTCCATGGGGAAGAAATAACGAAAAATCTAAAGTACTAAAACATAGGTTCTCGAAACACTGGTTAGGAAAGAAAATAAATTTTGGGTTTTGTTTCAACTGATTTCGCAAATTAGAATTAAACAGGAAAATAAAAGACTTTTGATGAAGCATATATGAGGAGTACAGATTCCAGGGATATTTACCTATCAAGTATGACATGTATGAATGAATTGATTAATTCCCAATTTAATTCCTCTTCGTAGTGAAACATAAGAAAAGTATTATGAACTTCTTTGTTGGACAATTCATAAAGTAGATTAGTCAATTACCTTCTCCGCTCGGTCTCAAGATGAATTAACTAACTCCAAAAATCAACAGATTTATTTCTATAATCTATCTCCTTCTGCTCAGACAAGAAATCAAATTATATTGTGAAAACTCTTTCCATTGAAAATTATTACAGTTACGTCTCAAGTTCTCAACTAATTAATCCTAAGATGTGGCCAGCAAACTCAAGATTATGAATAAACACAGATTTCAAAAACTACGATGGGAAAGGGAAAATAATTCAATTAATCAAACATGCATACATTGATAGTTCGAAACCCTAGAATCTGAGAAGGGATTTAGTTACACATATTCATGAATAGAATCATCAGAGATAAAGAAAAACATGAATTGCATAAAACTTGGGTGTAGATGTCTTCCCACAAAAACCTGTCTTCAAACATAAAACCTAAAAAGCTCTTGGAAATCTCTAAAATCTTCAACTCTAAAATCTCCTTAAATTCTCCACTGATTTCCACACTAATTTTCAAGTTTTACATGGCCTTTTATAGTAGTGATAGATGTATCAAACAGTATCTAGGATTAGATATGTCTCTATCTTCAAATCAGGAGCAAATTAGGAATTCTCGACGCCGCGTCGATCGACGCACATCCTGTGTTGATCGACATGGACCTGGTCTTCGCGCCTTGCATCGATCTTTATTCAATCCTCTTCGTCGATCGTCCTCTCGAACGCCTACGTCGATCGACTTGCCCTGGGCATCAATCGACGTGGACCTGGAACCTCGAGCAATTCCTAATTCTTCCCTGTTTCCGACTAAAAACCTGCATGATTAACCAATCATGACATTACGAGCACAAAAGCCAATTCATGCACAAAAAGACACGTAAAATAATCTAAACATCACCCAATTAGTCAAAGAACAAAGAGATAAGTTGGTAAAAATACTAACTTATTAACTCCCCCAAACTTAAACCATTGATCGTCCTCGATCAATTCACAGACAAGAAATCGAATCAAATGCAGATACAAGTGTGCAATGCCTTACAAACTTCTTTTGCAATCTAAGTATCACTTATTCATATAGATCATGCAATCCAAACAAATTCTCATTGTTAAATTATTGAGGAGGAACCTCACCGGGCAGTGTTTGCACTCATCGCTCAAGAAGCAAAGGGTTTGTGTTTCACTCACTCAAGGTTTTAGTTCACCTCTCCATAAGTTTGACAAATTTCTCATCTCTCCACTGCTTATTAGTGTGACTTTTCAGGGAATCAGAAATGTCTTATTTTGGTTGTAATGTGGCTTACCTAAAAGGTGGGATATATTTGGCTAAGTGACTCAAAATATTGCAATTAAACCCATAGACCCAAGCATATCATAACCACATAATTTTTCTCTTCATATGCACAATCTTGTTCTTTCTCTTTTTTTTTTCCTTATAATTTTCAGGGTTCCTTAGAACTTGTTTCAAACTTTCGTGAACTAACAAACATATGAATTCTTTTCTCGTTCTTCTCTTTTTTTTCATCACAAATGTTCACCCCTTTTTTCTCTTAATATTCCCATGGAAACCCTTATTTTTGCACATGGCCTCTCATCACAATCCCATTATTCACACCTTCTAATAAATCAAAATCCTTTTATTCATCAACCCTTCTAGTCAAAGAAAATTTATTTAAGGCTCAAAGGGGCTGCAAGTGGAACTTAAAGGTTAGTGTATGGGAGATGGGCTTCGAAAGAACATGCCTAAAATCATTTTCACCCTATTACCACACTTAATGCAACCTCAAGAGAGAAATTCGTCAAACTCTAGGAAGTAAGTCTAAAAACCTTGTCACTCATCAAACGAAAAGGAAGGCTCAAATTTTTACACAGGGTAAAATTTTGTTACTCCTCAATAATTACCCAACTTTGAACAGTTATCATGCAAGTATTTATATTTCAAAGATAAACTCATCAAGCAAAACAGCTCCTATCATCGGCTACTCTATCACACAGATTTTCATTCTCAATCAGCAAATATCTCAATTATCAATCAACAATTCTCATTTAAGGAAAGACAAGTCATAATTTTCAACATCAACATAATAAAAAATAGTTCTGACTGCCCTATGTTCAAAAGCTCCTAAAACAATTCTGAAGACTATGGAATTCAAAACTAGTACCACAAATCAAGAATTCAAAATACTAATTTGAGTGAAAAGCTTGCAGAGAGCAATTGTTCACATTGAAGCAAAAGAATAAGGATGGTGATGGCTCAGAAAAAACAAAAACAAAAAGAAAATAAGATAAAACAGTAAATAAATAAAAATACAAACGTTTCCCTTTTCCGATCCTCATCCCCCCAAACTTGTTTCACTCTAAGGAGTGGACAAGTTTGCAAGTTAGATGGGAAAAGAGAAACGGTACCTCATTCCTCCTCCGGAGGGTCCTCCATAACCACATCGGTGGATGGCCAGACGGGAAGTCTCCGACGACGGTCCTGGCGCTCACGCTGGTGGCGAAGGTAGACAGAGTCAGACTGGGTGTTCAGAAGGAGGCGCTGCATCTGACTGTCGAGGGTGTTGAGCCTCGAGATCATATGCTGGCAAAACTCGGCCTGACAGGTGTGCTCTGCCACATGCAAAGCAGCCTGCTACTGCATGAACTGGTAGATCGTCGCCAGATCCATCCCGGAAGAAGAAGACCCTCCCGCAAAGTGTAGGGTTTTTCCGTGAACCGAATCACCAAAACCAAACTGAACCGGATCGATCTATGGATATTGCTCATAATTAATTATTCTCAAAACCCTAGCATGCTCCTATGAATTTAATACAAGATTGTGGATTGAGAGATTACCGTAATTCTGTAGTGTCTGAACCGATCTTTTGTGTTTGAATTCCAAGAACCAATTCAACCACGCAATCCGATTTTATCTGCGGAACAAGAAATTAGAAATCTAATTTCTTAGATAAATTCGAAAATCAAAAGAGAGAAGAGAAAAAAAGATTGTTCTCCAGATCAGATCTTCAGGGCTGTGTCCCAATGCTGTTCAGATCTACTACTGGTGAGGACTCCGTAGATCTGTAATCTGAGCAGGACCAGAATCAGAATTCTCCTCCCTCTCACCAAAATCGGCGCCTCCTCTCTCTCACTAGGGTTTAGTGTGTTTCAACTGTATTATGACTTATGAGAGAGAGCTGTCTATTTATAGACCTAGGGTTTGAAACCCTAATGGGCCATTTTGGGCTCAATTCAGCATATTTAATTGGGCCAGTCCTGGGACCTAATGCAAATAATAAAGTGGGCCTATAAATTAATTAATTCACATGTCCACAACCCAGGACACAATTAATTAATTAATATTAATTCTTTTTCACCACAGAATTAATACTGACCTACCCCTTTATTACCACGTTGTGAGAACGGGCTGCATTAATTGAGAATCCCCATATTTAAGGTTACCGGACATCCATTAATTAATCGGAGCCTCTGAAAAGCTCTAACTACAATTAATTAATATCTTATAATTCCTGAGTAGTACCACTCAAACCTTATCACTCGTGCCTGAACTTAATCAGCCTGCAGGACTTTGGCACGATGAATGTTATTGAGCTCCTCAGGGAATGTCCCCATCCTATTACTCGGATATGGTTACCTAAGTTCAGTCTCAGGCGGTACTACACGAACTGCTGTTACCCAAGATGCGGATATACGAGCGCGCTGTGTTGGCTCTCCACCATGGCAAGTCAAAGCAACAGTCAACCCGTGCAAACCCCTGAACCTTCGTTAGGGTTTGGACTCAATCAATATAACGAGATCTTTTATTCGCTGATGTCAGACAGATGAATATATCTCACTGCGGTCCATCAATATGCCACCTCTGCGTACCAGCATGTCAAGTAACCAAGACAGACTACTTATTCCGACAATGCCGAAGCCATCTGGACAGACGTATCCTCATACGCTGTCTCAGCTGTGATCATGTTTATGTCTCACTAGGTCAAGTGATCATGCTGTCTTCTGCGATCTACAACACGCCGTATGATCGTCCCTATCGGTGAGACAAGAGGATACCATTGTTCATACATGTACGATTGTTAACAGATAGGAGAAATATACCGTTGTATACACATTGTAATAAATGCTTTCAGTATACAAAACCCATCACAAAGTGGCTGGACGAGGCTCCACCGGTCTAGCCTGGAATCTCCTCTGTGCCCCCATCGTGCTCCTCTTCCTCGGCATCCTCTATTGGGGTTTGCTGGTCCAGCTGTGTCTGCGGTCTGTGAAGGAGTCTGGAGGTGTCGGGTCCTCCACGGGGTCCAACCATCAGCCTCATGTGGGCGGGTGTGCTCATCAGCCAGTTATCACGGAAGTGATAATCGGTGACGTGCGTGAGTGCCCTCTGCGGAAGTAGAGACTTGTCCCCGTTGGACATCCTCAAAGACCAGCCACCCTCTCAGGGCAAAAAGCATCAGCATTCGAACCAGGTGCGAGGTGCTGAGTCCTTGGTTGTCCTCGAGCACCTCAATGTCGGCCAAGTCGATCCCCACATGCTCTGCAATCGAGGTAATCAATCCCCCGCTCCAAATGTTGCCCTTTCAGGCCTTGACTTGGTGCCTCCAGTGGTCCATGATCAGCGCCGTGAAGCTGAACTCCTCTCCTGTCAGCGTGCAGTAGATGGCATAGTGCTCCCCCACTCTCACTTTGGCGCTTTCATGCCGGCCGGTGAGAGACACCCCCATGCACCGCTGAAGATAACGAAACACGGGGTTGTCAATGGAGGATGCCTTCAAGTTTCCCGAATCAAACTCTCGCACATCCTCCTTCGCCTCGGCTGCAATTTGGCTCCAAAACCCGGCCATGTCAAAACTCGGGGGAAGAAAACCGATGCCAGACTTTCAGACTCCCCAAATTTCTTCAAACTCAATCCTTGGTAGCTCATAATGCTCGTTCAGAAGTTGGAAGGAGATGGTGGTCGGCTCGGACTCCGGTTGAACATCGTAGACCTGGAGCGATGCCAAAAATTCCAACACAAGCGATGGATAAGTCGGCCACCGCTTGGTCATCCATGGTTCCCATTTGGCTCTCTTCAACAGGGTCTCCAAATCTCGTCTAATACCCAATATGTTCATCGTTTCTGTGCACGGGTATAGAGTCTGTCAGACCGTGAATTCTGAACTAGAGAATTTTCTGTAACGCTTCTCTGCTGCCTTGTTGGCGAAGGTT